>DWAN01000372.1:0-24908 GCA_018230445.1 Heliconius hewitsoni | reverse complement strand
ACACGTACTTTAGTCGCCTCTTACGACACCACCACTACCAGGATGATCCTATTCTAGGCCGGGATCACACGGCAGAAAATACGTAGTATAATTAAATATAATTACCCAACACAACATAAAAATTAATTCCAATAATACCGTAACAGGAAGGATTCAACATAGCCTAAATGAGAGAAAAACCACTAAAGAAATAAAATAAGTTGCATTAAAAAAAATATAAAATAGTGAGAAAACCTTTAGAACTCCAAACAAAGTAATATTAAAAAGCAACCATAACGGCTATTAGTGAGTTTATAGAATGTTGACAAAGGTTACATGTAATTTCCTGACAGTGACGCTCACACATACTAGTTAAGACGTCTGACGTAGTAGATGTCAGTTATTAGTCACTTTATACGTATCGTTATAATCAAACCAAAAGTTTCCATACAAAATTACTTTAAGATGCTGATGAAACAGCTGAGGCTAGTGTCCGATGTCTTCATCTCGTATAACAATATATCTTTTTCTATTGACCCCTTATACGACTTAACTTTTTTCAGCTTCAAGCTATACCCCATACATATATAGTAGATTAGACATTAAAAAAATCGAGTTACTAGACACACCTTCCTTCGCTTTCTACCAGAATGCGAAACATGGAGTAATAAGTGGCGTAACTTGACGCTGCACTTTGTCCAGAACAAAGAATTAAACATATATATTCCTGCACATAAAAACGGACTATCGCATGCACATACACTGACACTGTCAGTCAGTCACTGGGCCACGATGACCTCAATCTATTCAAAAGCAATAAATCAAAATATATTGTTATACATATTTACCCCAAATAATAAGTAAAATTATGCAAGATGCAGCACGCAACAATAGCAAGCGGAGCATCGCCTGCGCATCCAGGTTAACGACAGGTTGTATTAAATTGACCAGAAAATATCGTCTAAGCATACCCACACGTCATTATAATATATTTCATCTGTTCCATTGTGAATGGTACATTACTTTTGCTTACTTAAAAACTAAAAGTATTTTGTTTCTTTTATGTTTGTTTTCATTATTATCAATGTAGGTATGTATTTGGAAGGATTTATATGTATTGATGAAATAAAATCTGTTTGATATGTACGTGATGCTAAAATATCGTTAAGCAATCTAGGTCACATTAAAATCAAAAAAATCTTTTTGCGGGTTTTATTAAAAAAAATAAAAAATAACTAAAGACACGCAATCATTTCTTTCTCCATGCAACATTTAGATGTATTTATTTCTTGTCGAGTGCAAAAGTCTTTTATGATTCTATATAATATTTTAAATATAATGTCTTCAAAAAGAAAAAAAACGTATTATACTACTATATCAGAAAGGAAAAATAAAGCAAACATCTAAACTTCATAAATAGTCTCAAAAGATAATTAAAAAGGATTTTGTTCATCTTATATGACAAGTCTGCCCAAAATACTTTAACAGAATATATATTTGGATACCCTCCTTTCCCGTCTTCCGCATACTATTTTAGGATAATATAAATAAGGAATGGGCCTTTTCAATTCGGAGACACATGTTAAGCCGTGTGTAAACACGAGACCGCTAACCAATCACTACCTATACCTATAGAATACAGAATATTCTTACGGTACCTATATTTACTGTCTACATTTAGAGCAAAGTCGCAAAGTCTTATTAAAAATTAACTATATTATCTTTTTATTATTTTTTTAACAGCATGACGTTATTCTGCACACAGTATGCCTACGCATAGGGAACCTACTACAACCGAATCCTTCAGGCATTGCGTGTTGAGTGGCGGAACTCAACGCCGCGCTTTGACTCGACACCAGAATGGGGATTATACCCACATCTAGTTGTGTTTACAATCACACATTGTGCCTTGCGCCGTAACTGAAAGTAGAATATAGTCTTATATGTAAGTATTGATAAGCGTAATTTAAAAGTAAATAATCTTTTTAGTAAATATCATGTTTTCTACATTAATAAAATTATTCTTTTACTTCCTTTTTGTTTATGGCGTCCCAGTTAGAGCGTGCCATCTGATCACTAATCACTTCGCCAATGTCGCGTTGATTGAAGAACACACAAAGGAGTATGTACAGTAGAAAAGAGATCCAGCTAGGACACTGTCTTCATTTCTAACTTAATAAAAACTCTTCTCTCACATTTTTATAAAAAAATACAATTATATTTGACATAAAATATCACAGAAATTTGACGTTGACTATAATTATTATTATACCAACACTAATATACTATTTAGTAGTGTAAGAATTAGAAAGCATACATTTAAACAGCTATAAAAATAGATTAGAAGCCATACTGGAAGCGATGACAAACAAACGAACCGTCTAGTTGAGTGACGCGACAATAGCTGTAGCCGTTGAAAGTTAGACAAATATGTGATACGTTTTACAACTGATGACTCTACCAGAACTCTAAAATGAAGACAAAATAAGAAAGTCAATATTTTATGGGAAAAGCATATTTAAAAAAAAGTGAAAATATATACGGTGATGTCGCTGAAGTTGGAAAGCGGCCGAACGCAAGGGTTCCAGGTTCTTATTCCAAACATATACAATAATAAATAAGGCTTTCATACATAATACCTTTCACTGTCTGTTCATGGAAGATATATGAGAAATTAATCTATTAATAATGTTTTATTTGGTGGTTTGCCAATTTTTCGGTGATTTTTAAACGGTTTAACCGATTGCAGTCTTCCCATTCCCAACAACATTATGTGTTAGTTTAATTTCAATCAGTTCATACATTTCATACAAACTCATAATAACACGCCTGTTTCACTAATCACATACAGCCTTCCAGCTGAGCTGTTGTAACTAATTTGTTAAATTGTTCCATTTACATAGATTTGAATATTGCAATAGTTCACGTGTAATCCGATTGGAAGTACGGTCTATCATTATGGCGGGCTACGCTGGCTTGATCACATGTTCCACTACTTCATATTAGATTATAATTTATTCTACAGATTAGGCAAAACTATTTATAATTATATCGATTATGTACTTCATAGAAATGCCGATAATGGCTTACGGTGTTAAAGTTTTCAAATCATATGATTTAATTTTGAAATTATATAATTTAATTTTCTCAACATTTTTTTTTTGATGATATATACTTATGGGTTATATTTTATTCATAATAAATAACATGATATAATCAATGTTACAGTTTCTATTTATTTATTTACTGCTTTATAACTTTTTTAATTATAACAAAAAAAAACACATTTAAACTCGTTTAGATTAAACTCAACACTGGACCTTATCTATATGTTAATCGAAAATTATACTATGCTATAAAATTATATTAAAGATATATTTACAATTAAATTTTTAATTTTTTGTAGGCTCATTTTGAAATTTCACAAAGGTAAACAGAATACATAATATTAAGTTTATCTGAAGATTGCCAATATATAAACTTTGTACAAAATATAAAATTTTACGAAAACGCACCTTAGCGTACTGTAAGTAGAAGAAATAGACACCCATTATCAATATTTCACGATACTCTAACCGATGGAACAACCTGTCGAATACTCTGTACATAATTGTGTTAAGAGGTCAACTCAAACTTTCATATAGCACTCGAAGTGCTGACGTGAGTGTCCGTTTGATTGTTCATTCGTATATGCATACTTGCAATATTAACAATAATTACAAAATCCTTATTACCGTTGTTATGTAGTACCTAAATAACAACAATTAACACTAGGTTCCCAATAGGTTCCAAGCTGATTTATTTTTTAACATAGTGCATTAGCAAACAAAGTTGAAACTTCAAGACAAATCTCCGGCGCTCGGCTAATCAATAAAAAATATGAGAAACCAATTATAATAGACAAATCGCGGCATTGAGTTCCACCACTCAACACGCAATATCTCACAAAATTGTATGCGAAGTGAGTAACGGAGTGTATGAACACAAGATTCTTTTCTTTTACTACTCGTGTAAATAAAGCTCGCTTGCGAAGCTGTTTAAACATAATAATAAAAAAAAGTCAGCTTCACGCTGTACCCCGCACACAGCAGGTTAGGGGACCTAGTGTTAAGACAGCCCGATCCCCCACTTTTCGCCGAGTTCTGGAGGCATTGCGTGTTAAGTGACGGAACTCAAAAAAAATTAAAATATAAATGTAAATAAATATTACATCCTCTCGAGTGGGGATCGAACCCACAACTAGTCGATTTTTCAGTCACACTTTGTGCCCCTGCACCACGACTGATTTCACATAGTACTCGTCTCACAACTCACACACGTCTCACAAGTACATAATAATCAAAATGGCCAATACTCAACACGCATACATGTACAAATACTGTTTGTTATTATAACAGTCTGTTCATGCGGAATAAGTTTTATTGACAACATATCACATTCATTTCCGTCAATACAATCATTATTTCACATCTGAGTGTAATTATAGTGTTAATTGAGACAATTGAGTGATAACACATTGTATATAAATACTGATTTTGTTTGTAAATATATTTTTAACTTCACGCTGTATCCTAACCCTAATTCTAACTTCGGAACCTAATGTTATGACACTCCCCCCTTCCACTCCATTAAAACACATAGGCTTCGACACCAAACCAAAGAAATATTAAATAAATACTTCATTTCCTCGAGTGCGAATCGAACCCACAACCTGTCGCGTACTCCCTGATGCCCTGTATAAAAAAATGATTATTAAAAATACTAGCACATTTTCTATGCGAAATTATTACTACTTTAGATCAACGAAATGGTATCGTGAAAATATTAGTTCAAATTACAATACGAAGAAGATAATAATTTGAAGATAATAATAAAAAAGTGTAAGGAAAGATAAATGTATTATAATGATTTAAAGTAAGCAGTATTCACAATAAGGTATATCTACAGCTTACTTGCTTGAAAAACTACTTAGACGACGACGACTCAACTAAATTATAAAAAAGTAGTAACTAAGATATAAATTAACTAATAAAAAAAACTAATCAAACAACAATTAACACACCCAACAAACTTTATAAGAGCAATGGAAAAATATATATAGCATATTACAAAACCATATTAAAAAACAATTGCTTATGCACACACAACAACAACAAGAACAACAAAAGAATTTAAGAATTTTATCGATACGTTTAAGGACTATAAAATAAACTTTCACAAATATTAGTCATACAATAAACCTGTTGGATTGAATAACCACTGCGTTACTATTTATAACATATTCGCGAAGACGCTCCGTAACTCCTCCATTCCGCGTAACCGATTACATGTGAATGTCGTATATTACCGGTTTCGGCCAGACAGTTGGTAAAAACAAAAAAAAATTGTCGCCATTACTTAAATTGTTGTGCTGATATGGTCATGGTACCATCAATTTAATGTATTCTGACGGTGCCTTTGAGATGTTTTTGAACTTGCGCATTGCGGTTGCGGTTCAAATACAAATAATGGTTCAAATGTCTACATTAGTATATATAAATTAAAAAATATATCGTTAAATATAATGTAAGTAGTAGATATTAGTTTAGTAACTAGAATGATGGCTTATTGGGACAGCGTCTGACAGTGATTACTATTCGGGTATAATTTGAGCGGAAAGCGGAGAACTGTTTTATTCTTTTTTAACTTCACGTCGTATCCCGCACATAGCATGGTAGGCAGAGGGACGCTGGGAACCTAGTGTTAATACATTCCGCCTAAATCTTGAGGCATTGCTTGTTGAGTGGCGGAACTCAACACTGCGCTATTCTTTCACTATTATAATTTATTTATACATAAATAACATTTCTAAAAACATATTACGTAAATTACACAAAAAAGAAACAAATTCCGTAAATTATTACATTATTCTCAATTACGAACAAGGAAATCCAACGGAAGCGTTCCTTGGTCATGCTACTTTTATTTAAAACGCGCGATAACCAATCACCGTTGTGAACAATTTAATATCATATTACTCAACATATTTGTTTATAATTGTATCTCTAATTATTTTTATTATTTTTAATAATAATATAGTTTTTTTCAATTAACAGCGGCTATATATATATTGAGGACAGTCGTGGCGCAGCGGCACGAAGTGTGACTGTAAAACCGACTGGTTGTGGGTTCGATCCCCACTCGAGTGGATGAAATATTTACTTAAAATTATATTTCCATTTTCTCGCTCTGGTGTCGAGGCAAAGCGCAGCGTTGAATTCTGCCACTTAACACGCAATGCCTCCAATTCGGCAGAAATTGGCAAACGGAGTGTCTTAACACTAGATTCCCTCGGCCTACCCTGCTGTATGCGGGATACAGCGTGAAGCTGATTTTTTTTATATATATAACAATACTAAAACTCACACACTCGTCACTCTCAAAATTTACAAAATGAAATCAATATATAATAATTACAAATTTGAATAACGAAATAAAAATTAAAATACGAAAATGCTCCAATTATAGAGCATAATAAACAATAAGTAGATGTTTTTGGTATTTGTTGCAAAATGCTCTAATATTTTATTTACGCATTAACCTACTACCTAGGGATAGGTGGATAGGCAGGGAGAGCCTAGTATCAATATACTCCGTTCTCCGCTTTCATTTCGAGTCAACTAGGAGAAGTCATCACTATCACTTCGTTTGTCAAACATAATCCAAAAACTCGAAAAATCCAACGTATAATAAAACAAAAACAAAAAAACTACAACAATTCTCCATTTCTTAATTACAATCGACACTAAAAAAAACAATGTCCTACTCTACCTACCTAATTATTTAAAAAAATAGCAAAAACAAAACAAATAACGTCGCCATGTTCGTCCCGCTTTCTTTGCGTCGTTTCCTTTGAGTATACCTAGTTAAATATGCATCGGCTATGGGTTAGCAAGCAATGGCACTTTGTTAAGTGCACTCTTATGTTGAGTGGAGGGAAAACATATTAAGGGGATACGTGTGTATCAATTAGCGGCAGTGTTTCAATTATAATTTAATATTTATAATGATTTTTTGAAGACTGTCATAATGGGTTCAAATATCACGATGGCTCTTCGGTGTGATTACCACGAGTGAATCTAAAGATATTTTTCAGGTCAGTGGAGGGAGGCGAGAACACTGACGTTCACTGGTTGTTTCCAGATGTTTCTGTGGGTACACTCAATTTTCCAGACATTGTTGGCAAAATGAGAAATTGAAAACAAGGGGTTTGGTTACACACACATTACATACAGACGCTGTCCCGTTACGACGCGATGACCATGGGTTTTTTTTTTTATAATGGCATATATTTGGTTAAGAAAATTACAGTTCATTTCATTACCTGTGTTGAGTAAGTAAGTGAAGTAGTCGACTTCAAACAACTATGTCAATTTAAGACTGTTATTTTCTTATGGATAACGTTGTCAGAAGTGGACCAAAAAAGCACCAGCTTTCAAATAAAAAAAAACATCAAAATCGGTTCACTCACTAACAGTCCAAAGTTCTGAGGTAACAAACATAAAAAATCTGTCAAATTAATAACCTCCTCCTTTTACCGAAGTTGGTTAAAAAGTGAAGAAAAACACAAGGACGTAAAAATTAGTAGACATTTACATTAAATATTTGCAGTCAGTCGCGTGCACAGGTTTTCTTTAAAAAATTAAAGACTAACCCAATATATGATTTTCCACTATAGTAATGATAAATATTAGCGTTATCCGCGTGAGGAATGTCGTCCGGCCGGTGGGTGCCACTTAATTAGCAAATTAACGAGTAACTATCAATTTTAACCTAAATTACGGTTTTTGCGAGAAAATATGAATATTACTGGAATTATTAAACGCACCATTTACACTTAAAAATATTAAAATGTGTTTAAGAATGCGGCCAAATATCTTATATATAAATAATATAAATTTACAAAGTGACAATTATGTTTTTGTTATATGACCATAATAATATGTATCGGATGTTATGTCTAGTACAACTACATAATTACCGTTATTACAGAAAACTAAATGCTCAATAGGAATTGAAGCCGCACCACTGAAGCACGTAGAAACCTAAATTATAAAACATGTTGACCTACGGATACATAAATAAATATTAATAGTCAGATATCATATTTTTCTTGTATTAACAAATAAAGACGACAAAAACAAAGCACACGGAAGCGTCCGAGCATGAATGGAGGCAAAAACTATCGAATTATCATTTAGGCACGCCCAGCTTAAATAACCGTTTGATTGATAAACTGACATAAATATCAAATGATATAATTGATATTAGCATACGATGAATATATTATTAGGCTGTATAAAAAACAAGACAGCTGATTGTATAATATTAAGCACAGAAGGTATTTACAGAGAGTGAAGAGCTTACTTACGTAATTTTATCCATACTTAATATTATAAAGCTTTAGTTTGTTTGGTTGAGCGTGTTGATCACAGGAACTGCTTAATCTTATAGAAAAATGCTTCTTGTGTTTCATATCTTTTTTATCGAGAGGACCTGTCACATCACACTAATAGTTTTAACTTTAACTTAAGTGCCCGAGGTAGCTCTGACCTTAGATATATCGTATTAAATTAAAGCGAATAACTTGAAATATGTATATATAGCGTATGTGCTAAGTAAAGCACGTTCACCGATAAATAGGTTATCTAAAAAAAAATTTTTTTTCATCGACAGATTTAACCTCTTCCGAATGCACTAAATGAATCCAAACCGCGTGACGGCCATCAGTCAAGAGATAGCGAGTAGTCAACAGTTACCTGGGACACTTAGAATGGGTCATTATATTGTGTGTATTTCCTTTGACACACGCAGGCGAAGGCTTTACTTACAACTTAAACGAACAAACGAACGATTTTTTTTTAAAATCATCTTCACTATTTCTTTAACATTTTCCTGATATAGAACTGAAAATTCTGTTACATATACATAGCTTACTAGAACGCTATCCAAAAAGAAAAATCGTTTTCTATCACACGAAGGACAATATGTCAATGAAACAATATAAATACTCAAATTACCACTCCTTACTCAAAGTTTACGTCATTATACAACTCGACCACACCTCGTCCTCAATCTACATTTGTTTGACCAATTAGTCATAATTCTTCACTTTTAACAGCAGACAAATACAAATACGGTAGGCAAAATTATTTAATTATTACGGAAAATAAAAAACAAAAATAGTTTATTCTATACTACTACTACTACTACTACTAGCTTCACGCTTTATCCCTAGCGGGGTACTCAGAGAGAACAGTGCGCCAAACGCTACAGTCTCTACATACCTCTTTCGCCTCGTCTACTGTCATCAACCTCTTCATACATGCCCTCCGGGGGATCCTCATGCTTTTTACGTGACCTTCCTCTAGTATCTTTGATACTGTGTTTTCGAAGGTCAACCGAGGTCTCCCTCTACCTCTTTTACCACTCACTTTTCCATCATAAATCTTTTTTGCTATTCTTTCATCATTCATTCGTTCGACGTGCCCCAACCAGCTGAACACGTTCTTCTTCATTCTTCACGTTTATTTCATACTTAATATGAATCATATATTTATCTAGTTAAAGACTAATTTGACTAGTAATTAGTATATTTGAGACCGTCATGGCGTAGCAGCAGACACAAGCGTGAGACTGTACACGCGACAATTGTGGTTTGATTCGCTCTCTGTGGGAAGTGTCTGAGGTTCCCTCTACATACTCTCACGATGTATCTCTATGTGGAATATAGCGTGAAACTAAAAGAAAATTTGATATGAATGTTTTGTTCACGCTTTCAGTGGACATCGATTCTCATTTTGGCGGGTAAGTTCACAAAAATATATTCACTTTGTCTCGCAATGAAAAACCGCATTAAATAAATGATTTAGGTATATATCTGTGAGAAAAGATTTTAATAGTTATACTATGTAAAGATAAGTTTGATTATATCTCAATTTGATATAAATCGCCCAAAAACGGCCAATTCTCAGAGAGCTAAGAAATAAATCATTTTAATAGACCGTCCTACTTAAATTAACTTTCGATACAGTGAAAAAAAATTATGAAATATTTTATGTATTAGTAGCATTCTACATACACCATTTATCATATGTGAACATTTAAAATAATTTTAGGTTTAACTGTTCAGACCTTGCTTGAAAGTGCCGCCCGAGGCTTGACATGGGCGAAGTGATAAATTATATAGGAACAAATAAAATTGACATTTTATTATTATTTCTTTTAATCGACCTTGTAGGTTTAAAACTCTAGTATTATTTTTTTTCAATTACAAGAAAATATATAGGTAAGATCAATGTGTTGTGGAGCGTATACATCGTGCAAGCGTATGACTGGAAACGATACGATTCCCACTCGGGGGAATGAAATATTCAATATATAAATTTCATCGCTTGAGGGCGGCGTTGAGTTTCGTCATCCGCCACGCAATGTACTGAGAAAACCGAAAACTAGAAGTGTCTTAATGTTTAACGTAAAGCTAACAAAAAATATAAATTTATGAAATACTGAAGTAGAAATTATAGTAGTACTATAATATCCTTGTATACTAATATCAGTGCATCTTCATATTATTTGAACCATAGCATCATTAACAGTGCTCTCACTCTGAAGCACTCCACAACAGTGTTTCTCACGCCGGAAAAAAAATAATTATCTCAATGTTTACACTCCCCAAGACTCTCCACATTTTTCCCCATTTTCGGCGGCAACATTTGTCGTCAAGCTGTCACTTTATAGCGTACTCCACTGGAGTTCACACGTGCTCAGAGTAATAACGACAAGGTTAGACAATGTCTGGACATGAGGGCCCTCATTTGTATAGCGTTTACTGTAAAAACATACATTTCATTGAAAGGGGTTGATTCCATATTCAAATTATTACGACCGATAAAAATGTCACTGCCGCTAAAAGTGCCATTGTCACGCCACGCGTTTGTGATTGTTCTGAATACATAATTAATTAGTTTTACAAAAAGCTAACGTTAATATATAACAAAGCAATATAAAGATATTATTTATTTGTTTGTTTTGAGCTACAAATACACTTTTTACTTTATAGAAAACACACATGAAAACCAAGAGGCGCGGGTTCAAATCCCGCTGCACATCTGACTGTAAACGCGATGGTGGTGAATTTGGTTCCCATTCGAAGGGATAAATTATTTTAATTTCTTCAATCCAGTTACGAGAAAAAACGAGACGTTGAGTTTTGTTGCTTAACACGCAATATCTAGAAAGTTAGACGAAAAGTTAAGAACGAAATGTCTTGACACTAGGTTTTCCCTGCCTACTCTGCCATATACGGATACAGCATGTACCCAAAAAAAATCTGTCATATCCTATTTATATTTATATAGAGACTAAGATACGCAGCGGCACTACACTCCCGTCAACTGGGGTTCACACGTGCCCAGACCGTTAACGAGGAGGGCAGACGCGCAGTCTGGTTACGAGGGCCCTCGCTGGCAATCAGTATCCGTTTGACGGAATACGGTACTTTGAAATTTAAACGTAGCAAGTGACGTTTCTACTTTTCAAGATGTCTTGAATCTACAAAAGCAACCGTATACATTGTAATGGCGCAAATTGGTTGTTTTTTATTTCTATTTGTAGTAAGGTAGGTAATAAAGAAACAAACACAAGCAGACAAACATGCTTGAAACGATATATAAATATTATTCAAAATAGAGGTTAAATAAGATAAGTACTTTTTAAGATATCTTTATTTTTCAATTGAATCAAGACATAAATACAGATTAAGATAAAAAAACAAAGCAAGCAAACGAGGCGAAATAATAAATTATATTAAAATCTTAACCAATGTTAAATATATTATGTATCAATGTAACTATGTATTAAACAAAATATTCTATTTACATATGTCAAATAAATATAAAGATGGCTTTTCAATAACTCAATCAAGCGCTGGGTATGGAATTAAATTTTTTATTTCATTTGTTTTTTAATAAAATCTTTACGATTTCTTTTAGAAAAAACATTCGGAAACACGATGTATATTGAAACGCAATAGGAATAATGTTTCTATTTCAATTTTAACGTCCTTTTATTTGTTATAATTGAACAATGCTCATCAATGTCTCCGAGAGAGTAGAAAGAAACAGAACGATTTATCACTATATTCTTTCTGCCTACCAAAAACTTATAACTATTATTAATATTACAGTATTCATAATAATATGCCATTCACTAAAGTTTAAACTATAGCTACCTACATATAATACAGGTATAGAATTTATTCGATACTCAAAACATTAGGTAGTGGGTGTAACAAATCAATGGGCGACCTTGTAAGTTGAAAACACCGCGTTGCTCTCAATCACCCATTGTTTCTCCACTGTATGTATGGAAACACTCCACTGGCCTTATTCAATTACAAAAATAAGGCGAATAAGTGACATTTAAATAAACGATACTTTAGAATTTAAATAGGTAGGTTAATCTTAACGATTAACGTTAGTAAATTTCCACTTTTCTCTCTCTGATTACGCACGATAATTTCAATTGAGCTGATTTACTTCTTTATGATGTTATGTGTTAATTTAAATTAGGACACGTTAATAATTAATGTATAAATAATTAAACGCGATAGGTTGTGCACTCGGGAAAATGAAATATTTAATAATATATTTACTATACATATATTATATACCCTCCTATCAATAGGTTCCCAGGTTCCTTTTTCCTACCTTGCTATGAGTGCAACGAGGATACAACGCAAAGCCGAAAAAATGAACGAACAGAACAACAAAACTTCGACTGAAGCACTCCACAACAGTGTTTCTCACGCCGGAAAAAAAATAATTATCTCAATGTTTACACTCCCCAAGACTCTCCACATTTTTCCCCATTTTCGGCGGCAACATTTGTCGTCAAGCTGTCACTTTATAGCGTACTCCACTGGAGTTCACACGTGCTCAGAGTAATAACGACAAGGTTAGACAATGTCTGGACATGAGGGCCCTCATTTGTATAGCGTTTACTGTAAAAACATACATTTCATTGAAAGGGGTTGATTCCATATTCAAATTATTACGACCGATAAAAATGTCACTGCCGCTAAAAGTGCCATTGTCACGCCACGCGTTTGTGATTGTTCTGAATACATAATTAATTAGTTTTACAAAAAGCTAACGTTAATATATAACAAAGCAATATAAAGATATTATTTATTTGTTTGTTTTGAGCTACAAATACACTTTTTACTTTATAGAAAACACACATGAAAACCAAGAGGCGCGGGTTCAAATCCCGCTGCACATCTGACTGTAAACGCGATGGTGGTGAATTTGGTTCCCATTCGAAGGGATAAATTATTTTAATTTCTTCAATCCAGTTACGAGAAAAAACGAGACGTTGAGTTTTGTTGCTTAACACGCAATATCTAGAAAGTTAGACGAAAAGTTAAGAACGAAATGTCTTGACACTAGGTTTTCCCTGCCTACTCTGCCATATACGGATACAGCATGTACCCAAAAAAAATCTGTCATATCCTATTTATATTTATATAGAGACTAAGATACGCAGCGGCACTACACTCCCGTCAACTGGGGTTCACACGTGCCCAGACCGTTAACGAGGAGGGCAGACGCGCAGTCTGGTTACGAGGGCCCTCGCTGGCAATCAGTATCCGTTTGACGGAATACGGTACTTTGAAATTTAAACGTAGCAAGTGACGTTTCTACTTTTCAAGATGTCTTGAATCTACAAAAGCAACCGTATACATTGTAATGGCGCAAATTGGTTGTTTTTTATTTCTATTTGTAGTAAGGTAGGTAATAAAGAAACAAACACAAGCAGACAAACATGCTTGAAACGATATATAAATATTATTCAAAATAGAGGTTAAATAAGATAAGTACTTTTTAAGATATCTTTATTTTTCAATTGAATCAAGACATAAATACAGATTAAGATAAAAAAACAAAGCAAGCAAACGAGGCGAAATAATAAATTATATTAAAATCTTAACCAATGTTAAATATATTATGTATCAATGTAACTATGTATTAAACAAAATATTCTATTTACATATGTCAAATAAATATAAAGATGGCTTTTCAATAACTCAATCAAGCGCTGGGTATGGAATTAAATTTTTTATTTCATTTGTTTTTTAATAAAATCTTTACGATTTCTTTTAGAAAAAACATTCGGAAACACGATGTATATTGAAACGCAATAGGAATAATGTTTCTATTTCAATTTTAACGTCCTTTTATTTGTTATAATTGAACAATGCTCATCAATGTCTCCGAGAGAGTAGAAAGAAACAGAACGATTTATCACTATATTCTTTCTGCCTACCAAAAACTTATAACTATTATTAATATTACAGTATTCATAATAATATGCCATTCACTAAAGTTTAAACTATAGCTACCTACATATAATACAGGTATAGAATTTATTCGATACTCAAAACATTAGGTAGTGGGTGTAACAAATCAATGGGCGACCTTGTAAGTTGAAAACACCGCGTTGCTCTCAATCACCCATTGTTTCTCCACTGTATGTATGGAAACACTCCACTGGCCTTATTCAATTACAAAAATAAGGCGAATAAGTGACATTTAAATAAACGATACTTTAGAATTTAAATAGGTAGGTTAATCTTAACGATTAACGTTAGTAAATTTCCACTTTTCTCTCTCTGATTACGCACGATAATTTCAATTGAGCTGATTTACTTCTTTATGATGTTATGTGTTAATTTAAATTAGGACACGTTAATAATTAATGTATAAATAATTAAACGCGATAGGTTGTGCACTCGGGAAAATGAAATATTTAATAATATATTTACTATACATATATTATATACCCTCCTATCAATAGGTTCCCAGGTTCCTTTTTCCTACCTTGCTATGAGTGCAACGAGGATACAACGCAAAGCCGAAAAAATGAACGAACAGAACAACAAAACTTCGAAAAATCCGAAAAAAAACATATTTGTACATGAATAATTTTACGAAACACAGTATACGATACTAAGTAGTAAGTAACCATAACGCCTTGTAAAGAGCTTCCGCAAGCTCCAGGCTCTAGAATTAGTAGAAAGCTCGGCGAGCTTTGTTGTTCTCGCTAATTACGCCCTCGCGAGGTGCTCGCCGCCACGCTATGTTTCTGGAGAATGTGAGAGCCAAGTTATGTATTACCATTTACTCTGGAAGTTGTCAGTATGTTTGATTGATATTTTCTATGCAAAGGTATTCGAAATCTCATTTTATGTAGAATAAAAAAAAAAAAATATTTAAAAAATAAATGTATTACATAATAAAAGGTATGACACAATGGAGTCTGTAGCTAGGCTAGCTGTAGTGAGTTCTGTAGAAAAATAATAATAAAAAAAAGTTGTTATCAACGTTGTTATTTACCGCAGTTATATCTTGATTATAACATTTTAGATTTAACTTTTCGCTATAATTAGTGCATTGACCCCGTCATTGCTAATTTAGGATAAGTAGGCACTTCTGCATATTATTAATGTTTTTTGTTTATATATTTAAATGTACTTTTGATGTATTTTTATAAAATTTATTTGAAATATCATAGCACTTAGCTTGCTTGCTCTATATTACATTTTTTTGTATCTAGCCTGAAAAGTATAGAAAAAGAAAGAAAAAAAATGCTTTTAGGATGAAAATTATAACACACACGCTTGTGTTCCTGCGAGTGACCACGTCCATATTGTCAAGCAATGTGAACATGGATATATCATAATTCTGTTTATTTAAATTAAAAAGTATAAAAAATTCTTAATTATATACATTTTTTTTAATTTTAGTATGGAAATGTTAAAAGTAAATTCTTATTACGTTAAATTTAGTTTACTTAACTAAATCAAAGTGCGGTAGTTGTGGCTTCAAATCTAAATTGAGTATTTGTTCTTAGTTTACTAAGTTGAATCCATGCTCCATGCTTTTTAAATATAAAGAAAATCATCGTGATGTAAAGTGTACTTAGAATACTTAGTAGTATGTACGGTAGTTTACCGCTTTTTATTACTGCCGCATTTTCCAAGGAATACCTCTCATAACACAAATGTGGCTAATTACAGTGAGTGACAGACGCCATCCAGACGTCACAACTACCTATAGACATATACATATTATATTCGTGACATTGGCGAAGTGATTTTGTGCTCAACTGGCACGCTCGGAACACCATATTAAGAGAAACCAAACCAAATCATACATATTATGTGTATGAGATATATTTCTTTAGAACTAGAAACAAATATAAAGTGACACGCAAACGGAGGTTTCGGAGAGATTTCTTATAAAAAGCTATAGGTAGGCAAAAAGGGAATCTGGTGTTAAGAACAGCCGTCCTCCACGCAAAATCCTTTACGCAAAATTTTCAAGATATTGTGTGTTAAATGGGGGAACTCAACGCCCGTTGTCTAGGTACTATTACTCCGAGTAGGAATCGATCACACAACCGTCTAGCTATACAATAGCTGTTCAGTATCAGACTGTACAGCTGCGAAACGACAAACTTTAATTCAGTTTAATAACAAAAAAATTGCACATTCCATATTAATAAAATGTCATGTTCTATTATTTCACAGACAAATATCATCGGAATATAAACCCTCATTCGACATCCGTATCGTCGGTGACCCCCATTCGATGGGCACGTAGTTGCTGGCCTTCGCTCGTTTTGCATCTTGTGCATTCGATGCGTGGCCGTGTTTATGTATCAGTGTTGTCCATCTATCGATAAACAAATACTAAACAGATATTTCAATATTTAAAGCACTACAATTTGAGCAAAAATTTGTTTTGTCCTCGTTGGAACGCCTATAAGAAAACATCCTACCAATTCAATATTATATACGTGAAAGTTTAGAGTGTACGTTTATCCCACTTTTATACAAAAACTACTGATCGGCTTTAGATAAAACTTCACAGTATTATAATATATATAAGTATCTTGGAATAACTTATAGGCTATATTTTAATGAAGATTTTAAATCATTTATAATAAGGAGAGCAGGACTGCATTTTGGTCGCTGGTATATGTATAATATAGAAAAAAAATATGAATAACATTTATTTTTACTTTATTATAAAATAGCAGTAGACATACAACAGATAAAGAAAATATTGTTTTGTTTTGTCATTAAAAACATAATATATTAAACTCTCGCCCTATTAAAATCATTTCCCATAATAATTAAGATAAAATTATCGGTATAATACAAAGTTTTCAGTTAAATCGATATCTGATTAAACATTGCACGCTAGCACAATGTTTAACGACTAACTTTCACTGCACATATTATAGCTAATCTATAATGATCTTATCATCGATTACGCCATTAATATTTATACGTATCATGTACTCGAGTAATAAAATCGATAC
Source organism: Heliconius hewitsoni (assembly GCA_018230445.1). Taxonomy (NCBI): domain Eukaryota; kingdom Metazoa; phylum Arthropoda; class Insecta; order Lepidoptera; family Nymphalidae; genus Heliconius; species Heliconius hewitsoni. The sequence goes on along the minus strand of DWAN01000372.1, from coordinate 7,499 downwards.
ACGGCACCGCACTAGCGGCTCTAGCTCGTATCGTACGAGGACGTTAAACTGATTGTTATTCTATAGCCGAGCCATTGGTCCCCTTTCTCCAAATTACATTGCTTCCTTCTGTTATAAAAATATAACAATAAAATTACTTTCAAAAGAAAAGGTACGACAGTTTCTCTTTTAATAATGTAATGGGCGTTGACAATATCACTGTATAAATACGGTAAATATAATTGTTGTAATAATTCGTATAAGTAATGTGATAATAAAAAAAATAATGAAAAAATATAAACGACAATTTAAAAAAATCTAATATAGGCTATTTAACTGTATGTTGTGACATACTTAACTTAGCTTCACGCTTTATCCTTAGCGGAGTAGTTAGAGAGCACGGAGCACCAAATATATACCTCTCTACATACCTCTTTCGCCTCGTCCACTGTCATCAACCTCTTCATACATGCCCTCCGAGGGGTTCTCATGCTTTTTAGGCGACCTTCCTCCAGTATCATTGAAATAAATAACTGGTTTGCTACAAAATGCATAAAATGACAGGAATGAATTCCATTTTCGTTAATTCTTATGCGTTAATACCTACTGCATAAATTTGTATGAACCACATGAAATGCTATAAGGAATGCAAATAAGAATCGTGACTTTGAAAGGAATTTCATTCAAGATTTACATAAATAAAAAATGTAGCTATTATAATATCTCTATACTATAATAACTATTGTTATTATATCTTAAACAGGTACACTTTACACATTTTATAAAAATCATAAAGTTAAAAAAATATATTCTTTCGTAGAGTTACTATATAATATACGACAAATGATTGTTCAATACACGAGTAACAAAAGACCATTCAAGTGAGAATGCAAAATTAATCGTTCAAAGTACTACGTTTGTTCACCACTTTTCGATCACTTTTGCTCCTTAATCAGTGCAACTTGTTGTGCCCAATTCTTCACACAGCGTGTTTTAAATCGCGGAACTCAACTACGCACTTTGTCTTCTTAATAAATTACAAAAAAAATAACAATAATACATTCTCCGAATTGAACTCACAGCCAGTGTACCGGTGTGTCATGACAGACTCATAGTAATGTCAACTCATAGTTTAAGTAAGAAATGTATACATAATTAATAACTTAATATAACTAGTACAGAAAAAAATAATATTAACCACAGAATGCATAAAATTAACTAATGCAAAAAGATTATACACACAAAAAAATACCCAATTGATTTTAACAAGACAAAGTGCACAAGTGAGAGTTGCCACCGTAAAGTGGCAGGCGCAACTTGTTAGTATAGACCGCTTTCGGTGGTATAAATGTAGAGTAGGTGAATAAGTATAACTTGACCACAAGGGTGATTTGAAGTGATTGTAAACGCGACAGTGGGTTTCGATTTCGATTCTTACTCGAGGAACTAAATATTTATTTAAATTTATATTTCCATTCCTTCGCTCTGGTGTAGAGGCATAGAAGCTGCGCTACGACGGTCTAAAAAAAACTATTATTTTGTACCTTATGAAAAGCGTATATGAAATGGGTTTTATTATATATAATTTATCACTTCTGTTTGCTTTATTTTTATAATTATTATTTTTAATAATTCAAAACACTCACAAGAATTCTGTAGTGTTACTTATTACCTTTTTTTTTACTTACAACAAATGATTATTTCTTATTATCTATTGTTAATAATACATTGGATTTAAAATTGCAATGCGTGCATTTAAGCAATAAATATGAAAAAAAAAATTAAAGCAAAATGCTAACTGTCCCAGCATGTATAGTTTATACTTATGATAAGAAGTTATCTCATGACGTAACATAGTCTATAGCCTGCCTCGATAAATGGACAATCTTGTACTTCCTGAGATTAGCGAATTCAAACAAACAAACGTTCGGTTTTATTAAGTAAAATAATAGAATTAATCGTACATACATTAACTTCGTATCAAAATCTCAATCCACTCGTAAAATCAATCAGATCCACAGATTACACACAAAACTACCCACAAATCCTATATTTTCAAAACACACCTACAATACACAGACACAAAGTAAACACAAACACATCCAACCAGGCCAGGTGTACACCATCGTGCCGTACGGTTTTAACACAGCAACGCCCGCGATAGTGAGAGTTACGCACGAGGCAGGCGCTTCCTGCAACATGCAGCTGCGTGAATCACCCAGCTGTTATATTGCTTTTACATCGTTCCGGTAGATTTATTTTAAAACTGCTTGTATATGTTGTTTATCCCGTATTTGTAAATTTTAGCGAACTATTTTAAAGCGGGATTTCAACGAACTAACTAACATAAAAATTGTATTAAAATGAATGTAAGCACTTATAGTTCTCTGGTCGGATTAATAATTATAATAATATTTTTGTATCATTTATTATTGGCGTTAAAATATTTAAAGATAACCTGTAATTTAAGACACAATAAAACTGTATATTTAGAAGATTAAAATACATAATTTAAATGAATCTAATTAACTTAAAAACACGTTTTTTTAAATACCACGATTTCCACCTGAATTTATCTGATCTTAGTCTTTTATAGTCGCCAAACAGTTTTCATTTTCCCAGATGATCACATTTCGATCGTTTTTACAGTTGGATGCTGTTGCACTAAGCCACGACGGCCTCAACTTTAACGACGGCTTTAATTAACCTGACACACAATCGCTCCCAATATAATATAACTATAAAAAAATCAAATAATAATAATAAAGGAAGTGTTACATAAAAGCTCAAAACACTCCATCCGGTGTTATTATCTTCGTGCAAAGAAAAGTGAATCATGCGCCCGCGCACCTCTCGTCTCTTGCACAGTACCGTACTGTACCTATCGTATTTAATGTATTCTAGCAACGCGACGTTATCCTATTGATCGTTTTATTGCTCCTTCTGTTTTTGCTTCAGTGAAAGAAACTGAACATGCATCATTGCGTTGCACTAGTTGTTAACAGAGTATTTTCTATTTCAATTCCATATACGTAAGTATATACATACAAATCTACTATATAACGTTTCCAATTAAGATATTAAAATGATATTACCTCAGAACTTTAACAAATCCTAATACAAATAATTTAATAATGTATAAAAATAAAACAAATTAAAGTTATTACTTTAAAAATCAAATAGATTCAACTAGTCTCCAAAACTATATATACCTAAACACAAACAAAAAAACAATTTATCATATTCATAAATTAAATATGAGAAACATCGATCTCATGCTTACGTATGGCGGCGCCAGCGATTTTACAAAGAATCGTAGTGTCATAGAGACGACATAGAGTCGTATACAGCACGTTGGATAGATTAAAAATGTATCAAGAAACGTGAGAAAGGCATAGTAGTGGTCATTGCGACACATACATTTAGTATTAAATTTGTAATATATGGCGAGACGTGTAGTATAGTGGATATGTGGAAGCTTCCTCACAGATATAACACGTAATTACAGTACGGTGGACAAGTCGTGGCCGTTCTGAAATTAGGTTCTCTGAACTTTTATTGATTTTGGAGGAAAAAAATCAAAAGAAAGAAAAATCCTAAAATCAAATCAGCTACAGCTAGCTTTACAATGGCCACGACTCGCGTACCGTACTGTACTGTAACGCAATTAGCGCGAGCTCACGTGTTCTGGGAAGGATTAACTGGATTTGTTTTAACGGACTGAGCTCCACTCGTTTGTTCTGGACTAATCACGACGTGGAAATTTCATGTTTACAAATAAAAACTTGGAGCAATCAACTGAGTAAACTCCTAAATCATCTTTGGCTTAGGAGAGAGGATGTTTAAAGAAGATTACAGTTTGTCGGTACTTTAAGCCTGGTTTTGATATTCTGATTGGAATAGAATCTCTATTCTTTTTTTTTGAGTTGTATTATCTGATAGATGTATGACTGGTCCGGTGTAATCTGATCTAATGGTTAGAAAATCTATGTCAGTTGTAGTGGGTTCTACGTCACGTTATAATGGCGTATAAGGGTTAATTTATTTATATTTGTACACCAGAAAGAAGAATCAGATAAGTATTATTTAAAATTTATATGTTCCAAGATATTTTCTAATATATTTATTGTATTAACTGAATTTGGCGGAGAGTGGAAAGTTGAGTGCCTAAAGCTTAGCACTAGGCTTCCTCTAACTACTCTGCTACAAGCGGGAATATGCGGGATACAGCGTGAACGTATATATGTACCTATATGTATTAACTTAAAATAAACTGAGATTTGAATTGATCGATGATCTCACTCAAAACGCACATGCATTGAAGAGGTTACCATATCCAACAAACAGTACAAAATAATTCGTCAACGGAAACAATAAAGGATGTAACTGAATTGTGGACGGCACACACCTACTCAGCCATTCATAATTATAATGGCGACAAAAAAAACAAATTAACATATGACGCTATAACGAATAGTTTATAATAAGTCTCTTTCAAATGCAAATTTAAGTAAGGCGGAAAGAGACAGAGAACAGAATGCTCATACACATCGACACGAGGAACGAAAATTGATACAAGAATGAAATACTAGACGCACAAGAGTTTGCCGTTTCCTATTACCGTGCCTTATGGGGAAACAATATGCTTTAAATTCCTTTAGGGTTTCTTTTGTATTGTACAACTTTTGTACAAGTATTTAGATTGTTTTCAAACATGGGAAGACAAGCTGTCGTAGTGCAGAGGAACACGTTTGAGTGTTAACACGATAGTTGTGGGTTCGGTTATGGGGAAACCGATTATGTTTATTTTATTGCATTGAGTTGCGTCACTCAAAACGCAACGTCTCGCAATTTAGCGACACACTGTGCAGGATATAGAGAGATGAGAATCTAAAAAAAAAAGTCATTGAGTAATATCGATAACAATATTTCTAGTATCTATATAGGATGAAAATAAAAAATAAAAAGTATATATATGCTTTATTGCACTTAAAAACATATAAGAAATTTTAGGTTAGTTAGCAAAGTAAGAGAAGGTATAGAAAACAATACAGTAAAAACAAGAGCTATAGATGAGCACAGCAATCCCGACCTGGGCAACGAGAAACTATGAAGGCAACCAATTGCAAAAACTTGACCAGACCAAACATACTTTAGTTCACAATTAACGTCCTCGAATAAAAAGCTGTCTTGACAATTGAAGAACCAGATCGACCTAAGGGTTCGCGTGGTTTATTTTACATTCAAATCTTTTTTTTTTAATCGCTTTGTTCTACTTTTTTTCAGCTTCACGCTGTATCCTGCACGCAGCAGGGTAAGCGGAAAGTACCGAATGTTAAGACAATCCGTTACCCATTTGCCGCCAAATTCTGGAAACATTGCGTATCGAATGGCGGCATTTAACGCCGCACTTTGCCTCTAAACCATGGGGAAAAAATGATAATATTTGATATTTAACTTCCCCGAGTGGAGATCGAACCCACAATCAGTCGCGTTTACAGTCACACACTTGTGCTCCTGAGCCACAACTGGCATCAACTTCAGGGAAAACGTATATGTATGTATATACACGATATATGTAGTTTTACAATATTCATTCTATACAAGACAAAAAGATACTAAGTACCTACTTAGCACAGCGATTAGTAATAATATGGTGGTTGTCTTAAACAAATTATAATGTATAATTAGCTACGATAGTATCTTCTAAGGAATAATACTATCAGTATCACAGCTCACGTATCTTATTATGAAAATATTAAACACTGAATCAGATAACAAATCCAATATGGTGAAGGCTTATGTGAAATAAATTTTCCTATACTTTTGTATTGATTAAACTTGTGATTTAGCTTATATTTCTCTTTTTACATCTTTCAGCTTCTTCATGCACAGAGAGGAAGGAAATGGAAGGACATGGTAGGAAAGGAGAACGCAGTGTTCGGTTTAATTTCGGAATAACGGAACTTAACGCCACAAATTGCTTGTTTGTTAATTAATTATTTCACTTTGTTAAGAATGCAGCACTAGTGTAAAAAAGATATTCTATATGTAAAACATAATAAAACTGTAACGGATCGCTTTCCGTACATACAAGATACATGAGAAAATATATTAATTATCAATTTAATAGAACTTCAAAATAATGATTTTTTTTAAAATAGTCTCGAATGCTAATGTCGAAAACGACTTAACTACTATTGTAATTTAGCAAACAACACTTAACATTTAGTGTTTATTTAACCGTGGTTCATAAACAAAAAAGTGATGTTGATATAAAGTATTGCACGCTACAAAATAAGTGCTTTATTGAATTGACTGAAGCCTTAGGTTTCAATGTATGGATAGTGTCTTTAAAATAATGATAACATTATCCGTTTAGATCAGGAAAGTAATTCAGATGTGAAAATATCATATATAATTTGTAAGCGGGCGAAGCAGCGTGCGGGTAGCTAGTACTTAATAAGTAACTAACTGCCCAATGCGTATTTTTTATAATATTATAGCGATTCCACATAAATTTTACTATTCACACCAGTTCTTACCTAAGAAATTGTTCACTTTAAATACAATAGAAAGTTTCATAACCAATTCCTAGATTTTAAGTAATAACAGAAACCCAATTCGGTAAGATCGTGCGGTTCTAAATATAACATATTCCACACCGGAGGGGAATTTCGAGGTTCAAAGACCTGACGGACTGACGTGTCTCAGACACAGTGATGTAGGCATTCATTAAGACCACAACAAGTTCAGGGACAACTATCGATAAGTGCTCGAGCTTTAATGAAAGAGCTTACAGCCCTATAATTTCTTTATCAGTTCTGAAGTATTCGAAAGTACCAACTTACTTTTACTTAATTATTTGTAAAAATTACCATATGTTAAGTGAAAAGGCTAATTTCGTATTTTTAACGAAATATAGTCGCAAATTGTATTTCAATTTCTTAATTGTATTTTATATTTTTTTAGCGTCACGCTGTATCCCGTACATAGCACGGCTGATGGTAGGCAGATTGTAACTGGGAACCTAGTGTTAAGAAACTCCGTTCCCTTTGAGTCAATTCCGTCCCTCATTTTTTCGCCGTATTCTGGAGGCATTCCGTGTTGAATGACGTGCTTTGCCTAGTAACCAGAGGGCTGAAATAAAAAATATAAAAAAATCATTTTCTCGAGTGGTAATCGAACCCACAACCTGTTCTTATAGTCGCACGCTTACGCTACATTACAGTTAAGTGAATAAACACTAATATCAACATAAATCAAATCGAATATTTTAATTTATTGGTACCTTAGGACCTAGGTATATATTTGTGCCAAACGCTATCGCAATGAATGTCGCAACATGCCTAATCCAAAATGGGAGTCTTCCAATAGCGATAGCCATTATTTTGTGTACCATTTAACTGTATCGTCGCGACGCTACTTGCATACTATTCCAGCTTAGGACTACAGACATAAAAAAATAAAATCTATATATATATATATATATATATATATATATATATATATATATATAT
>DWAN01000371.1:0-24914 GCA_018230445.1 Heliconius hewitsoni | reverse complement strand
TTCGAGTCCCGCTACGTTCAAATTTTTATACGTTTTCTAAATAAGTATTTGTATTAACAAGTATTTCATAAATTTTGTTTTTTTAAATCTCGTGTTAGTTGTACAAGGAGAATGTAGATTTTTCATTTTCTAAGTTGTTATAAACTTTTGTAAGGACGTTATGATGACTGAAAAAAAAAGAATATTCTTCGTTTGAATACTAAAGTGTGGATATACATCTGGGAATTATCCGACTGTTCTGGTGTACTACGTGAGATGAATTTTTACGAAAGTTTCAACTTAGACGTCGTCATTGGGTGATGATTTCTCAGGCGAGACACGTAGCTTTATAAAGAAGTGAGGCGCGGTGGTATGACATTATAATAGTTTTATCATGTTTTACTATGAAGATTAAATATCTCAGGTTGGTTGTCACATATTTTTTTAAATATTATGAAATTTTGATTTTATATGTAACTTTAGAAAAAAAATAATAATATGTGCATCCTCTAAACCAGTGTTTCCCTTCTTCTTCATCTTTTTGGTGCCATGCCTATGTGCTAGACCTATGCATTGTTTATAATGGGCAGAAGCGAAAGGGTTAAAATTGTACCGAGTCCATTTTTGAATAGCACTCCTTAACTATCAAAATGCCCCCAAGTGGGGCGTGCCCCACTTTGGGAAACACTGCTCTAAACAGTATCACAACACAATGTTTGATTATTTATACTTGTTATAAGTATTTACATCATATTGTTGAAATTATATTAAGCAATACATTTTCCATTAGTCCTACGTAAAATCTAACGTCGAGTCCTTAGAAGTCGCATATATAATATAAATCTCATTTTTTTTTCATTTTACATTTAAAATATATTGCCGTGTGAGAAATATTAAAAGAGGGAAACATTTCCATTTCACTTTATATAAAAAGCGGGTAAAAAAAAAGAAAACACTGAGCGACTTAAGTGAGGAAAATCTACACTGGTCGTTCACCTTTCAACGGCAGCTTTTCTTTCAGGTGCCCCGCAAATTTGAGAGCAGGATAGGTATTTTAAATTGTCTGTCTGCTCCCTGGAGGCCGGTGCCATTAAAGAGAGTGCGTTTGAAGGCCTACCCACTATACCCGGAATATGAATAAAGCGCACGGATGGGTGCCCCTGCATTAATCATCTGTATTGCCTATCTGTTAAGACTTCTATTTAAATATTAAGAATACTATGAACAGAGACGAAGATTAATATTGGTTTTGTTCTTTAAAATAGCTTTCATCTCTTGTGATTTCCCCATAGTCAAATCCCAATGATTGGTCGAGCTTCGACTCGCGCAGGAACATTTTATTCTACGCTATTTTACAGAAATATTGGCTTACAAAACATTTTTAGATACGTAGACTGTCAGGCGTTTGTCGGTTGCAGCCTCTGCAACTAATGTCAAGAGTTAGTTTGCCGTAACAAGTGTCTCACATATTGTGCTTGTGTTGACGGGGTTTTGTCGCTGCACGCCGTGAGCTTATAGTGCTACTATTTATCTTAAACATTTAGTTGTTAAATAATATCAGTTGCCCGTTTATATATGATTTAAATATATATATGTGAAGCTAGTCGTGGCGCAAGGGCACAACCGTATGACTGTAAACGCGATAGGTTGTGGATTCGATTGCCACTCGAGGAAATGAAATATTTATTATTTTCATTCATTTGCTCTGTAGTCCACCAGGTGAGTTCCACCACTCAACAGGTAAAGCCCAAGAGTTGTGGAACTCACCTGGTGGACTACAGAATGGGGAGCGGAGTGTCTTAACACTTGGCTCCCTTTCCCTACCATGCTACATCCAGGAAACAGCGTGAAGTCGTAAAGAATATTTTATTACATTAACTTCTAAAGTTTCAAAATATAAATACAATGTATACTATATTTTGAAACTTTAGAAGTTAATGTAATAAAATATATAATACCAATTAAATATGTCGTATACGTGTACCTTCTTCTTCTCTTGGGGTTACTGTGACAACTGTGTTACTGTGTTATTGTAAGTTAATACAATCATATTTTTTTTTATAAATTTTAATTAAATTAATATTACAAGAATTTAATATTTAAAAATAATAATTTTTTATTTATTATATACTGAATAAATTTAATTTAACTTTTGTTTAACCGCAACTCCAGCAGTCAATTTTTAGTTTTTAACTAACGGCAAAATTATTTATTAATTTTTATATTACTAAATAAAAATGATTCTCATTCAGATAGGCAACCCCAAGAGAAGTAATATCTATTTAAATGATGTTTCTTTGTATGGTTAGCTTCATGACTTATTTCGTATATCAGAATAGGCTAAAAGAATCTATTATTAAGGACGTACCGTTCTTGCGAAACTCAGCGCTGTGTTTTGTCTTACTTTCTGACAAGACAAATAAAACTAAATAATTTCCGCGACTGGAAATTGAACCCACAACCATCGCATTCATAGTCCGACGATATCTCCATTTATTTAGAGTCAGTAGAAACACAATCTAAGCGCAAATATATTTAGATAGGTTGAAATGTAAAATACAGTGACTTAACACTATGTTCATGAAAATAAATCTAAATATTCAACATATAAAGTGTATTCAATACATTATGTAACTTAAAAATCTATTTGAAAACTCACATTATTTAACAGTTCGGTGAGTGTTCTGAACCTTGCCAATGTACACAAGGAAATTGCTCGCTAAAACTTGTCTAATTTATACGCTATTCCAGCTTCCGAACGACTACGAAGGATTAGTCTACTCGTTTCTTCCTGCGGATCGGCTGATAACTCCGCGCAACTTTTATCTTTATCACCTCTCGTATTTATGTCCTGTCCTCTAACAACTATGTTACTAATACCATGGAATAGATCGGAAACTGTAACCTTTAGTTTGGTACAAACGGTATTTTGGAAAACTTGATTACCGACATTAATAAAGCTTTATAAGCTCTTAAATTGAAGACTGATGAAGGTAGGGTTATGTGTTGAACCAAAATCGAATATGTATTTTAAGTTACTTAATGAATCTTGTGGTACATACTGGAAATACATTGAAATATCGTCGTTTAGTTGATACCTTAGTTTTAGCTTTAAATTATTTACACAATTTAGTTCTACAAATAATTTTTGTAAAGTAAACGCATGTAGGTCATGTCATTTTAATAATCTAAAATCAAATATTAAATATAAAGTTGAAGAAAGAACAATGTCATTTCTAAATTTGAAGTTTAAAAACCTTGAGTTATAAATTTACGATTATAATGAATGACAAATTATGAATGTCGTACACATATCAATTTGATCTTGAGTGATTTCCGAAAAATATGTTGCTTACATAAGAGACGTAACGACATCAAAGGCCCAAAAGTTGATATTGAAATATGAGGCCGTTTCATTTCAACTTATAATAGGTTACATGAGTTAGCTCATATGCCCTTGTCTGGGTTGAGTAAATCCAACCATACTTGAGGGAACTCCGCAATTTACATAATTAACTAACCTCCTAGCGACTTCGCATCAACCTTCGTTGGATAACGTCTAGTATTTTATTCCGTACATATTTTACTGGGTGTGTCGTCAAGAATGCCATAAAATGTTTTTGACTTTAGAGTGAATCTTAGGGCGCTCGCATCTTTATGATGTTGTTTATGTTCGAGCGTACTCTTGGGATATGGGCTTTATTTTGTAAGGGTTATTCCAGAGGCTTTGCTTCGAATACTAAATTAGGTAGGAATATATTTTAGCTAAGTTTTAATCAGAATTATTGACGTTTTATTGTTTACTTTTATTTATAGATAATTTTGAGTATTAAATATCCACCATGTTCAGGGATTGAAGTACTCGTATATGTTTTGAACAAGAATTTTTATTGTTAGAGTATTCAGTAATTGCAAGTCTCGTGGAATCCAAAACCAATTTAAAATTCAGCATTGTCACGCTTAACTTATCCGGAATCTCGGAACAAACTACCAAACAAAATTTTGCCGCGACAACGAATGAGCGAAGTTGGTACTCATTCGCGATTTATGATACTCTGAAAAATATATTTAAATACGGCTGGTGATATACCGTTGGGGCGGAGTTTGGCAGAGTTACAAGAATGTCCATCGCAATGGAGTTAGTGTGCTAGAATTGCAAAAATTCTAAACTACTAATAGTTTATTGCTTTTAATTTGACTTCGATTTGATTTACATGTTGAGTGTGTTAGAGGTAATAAAGTAGATACTTATAATTTAGAATTTTATCCTGATTATTATTATTAGTCCTTGGACAATGACCTTATTATGTTATGTATGTAATTTTTTTTAAGAAAATCTCCAATAGAAATTTGGGCAACATCATCTAGTCTTTACCTATACATCTTTACATGTGTATAAATAAAATGGAAATGTCTGTCTGTGATTTTAAAATAAGAGTGTTTTTTAATTACGAGACCGGGCCGTGGCGCAGATGCACAAGTGTGACTGTAAACGCGACTGGTTGTGGGCTTATCCCCACTCGAGGAACTTAAATATTTATTTAAATTTATAATTTCATATCTTTGCACGTGTTGAGATAAAGCGCGGCGCTGAGTTCCGCCACTTGATGCACAATGCCCCCGGAATTCGGTGGAAAGTGTTTCTAAACACTAGGTTCCCTTTACCTACCTGCTGTATGCGGGAGCTATATTTATTTATTTATTTTTATTTTATAATTATTATACGACACTACAACGCAAACAAACCATATAAAACAAATTGTTCGGGCTAATCTCCAAAGCAGCTGAGCCGATTTTAAGTAGAAAGATCAAAGAAATTGTGGACTAACATACGCTATTATTTATCTCGGCAGTGGCGTTGTATGTAAAATATCAGCAACACTGTGGTACCCCAGTTGATAAGCAATCCTGTGGTCTTCCTGCCTATTCTGCAATTTGATTTATTAAATAATAATACTAGCTTTGTCGTTAAAATAAATATTCATTTTTTTTTAGAAAACATAATTTTTATATGTTTTCTAAAGATCATTTTCTTTTCTAAGTGTGGAATAAAAATTGAAAAATGTAAACCTACATAAAATTATGTTTAAACAAGATAACAAAACTAATGCTCAAATTTCGTACATGACGCCGACACGAGAGTCAAGGAATGAAAAGGCAATTACTTACTTAAATAAATAAAAAAAACATGGCGAACTTGCATAAAATACCGTGACATTCTTATTAAAGATGTTTCGGTCTCATTAATTTGTTAGCGCTGTGTTAAAAATTCATTCTTAATCTTTGTAGCGAGTGAAGCTCTGGGATCGTTCAGATCTCGCTAGATTTTCCTTGTTGAAATAACAGCGATAAATGTAACACAGTATAATTTATTTGAGTGTTCATTTGCTTTTAAAAATGTATGTAAGCTAGGTTTATGTATAAAAATTATCAAGACAGTGGTCGTTATAGTAACTAAATCACCCTTAATTTTGTAAATTTGAATTGGTGCAGGAAACAAATTCTATTGATGGTGAGCTATTAAAGTTTATAACTTAGTATGAAAAAAAATATTTGTAGCAATTTTTATTGTACATATTTTCAAATGTTATTTCAATGTATGTGTGTGTGACGAAATATTTAGATTAAATTAATCGATAATGTATTTTGCTAATGTCCAAGTTCTACCCTTTTAAAAACGAATCATGCTCTCATTCTGATGGGTCTCAATTTTTTGACGTGATTTCATTTTGAAAGGTTTTTACGTCGCAATTTGCGTTAATTTTATGCCCGATTTGCTTTCAGTCTAATTATAGGCTTATAAAAATTAATGAAAGACGATCCAAATGAATTTTTGAAAGATTTTTTTATTGAATTGGTTTTATTTTTTATCAAAGCACAAAATTCTCTTCTTTAGAATTTTAAATTCTCCGAAGTTCACCGAGAGCAAAGGTTTTGCTTGCGGTGAACTTCGGGAAATTTTCACAAAGTAAACTAAGTTTAGAATATGCTCAAATTATCTATAAACACCTTTGGAGCTTTCATTTAGTCACGTATGTATGTAGTAGATTTTTAAACCAAATGTGGCACAAGGCACAGGCAAAGTAATAATTTTATTACTAATGCATCGATTTTATCACGATCATGGCGTGTTATTACTTTAATTCATTATTGTTTTTTTCGATTGCTACATATGCCGATGACAGACACTACGTACATTTTCTTTTAATTTACTTAATGGACTACTATGAAAACTACTTCCTCTCTAAATATTTTATTCTTAACTATTTGTTGTCAAACGATAATGTTTTCATTGGAATTTATTCAATCTATTACTCAAACAGCACTACATATTCACTTATTGTGCAAATTATCTCAATTATGTCCAACAGTGAGCGTCCATAAATATGAGCTTGTGTGTTACAATAAATACTAAAATGTTTCCAGAGGAATTAAACGGTAATACAACGGCATGTGCTATATGCAAAAGAATATTGTCGTTTCTGAAGTTTTATTACTTTAAATGCTGTTTGTTTATTAAACCAAGAATATTTCTCGTATCTTATGTTAGAAATTGAATGACTAGTTTATAATAATTTGCATGTTGCATCCCATTTAAGATGGAATGTAAGAGAACGTTCATAACAAACATGATGTGGATACGTGCGGTTAGTGCGGCGGTGACCGCATTCGATGTATACACACACGAGCACGACCGGCTGTTCCACTCAGCGTGTCTACTTGTCAAGTGTCTTGTTCAATTAGACAAGTGTAAATTGTATGATGGTAACTACTGAAATGTCGGTTTTTTTATTGGGCATTTGTCCCCCTTTCTATTAACCCTCCCTTTTTTCAGTAAATCTTAACTTAGCATATAAATTTTATGATAAAAGTTTGTTTTAAGACAAAATATGCTTAAACAACGATACAATGTAATAGAAACCTAATAAAATAAAATAAAAGAATAAACATTTACAGACAATTTAATTCCAAGCTGCGTAAGTCAATTCATAGAATATTTTTTTAGCATTTATTAAATAATAATTTTACTAAATAATAATTTAGTAAACTAAATAATAATTTAGTAAATGCTAAAACAATTGACTTACGCAGCTTGGAAAAATCCAAGTCAAACTTATTCTAACAAACAAAACAGTCCACTAAAACAAAACCCGACGAACTTTCAATTGAAACTAGTTGACCCACTATAAAATATTTCAAAGGGATTCGCTTTATTATCTGACTAAATTTTCATCACTTATCTTGTTTTTGCGGTCACTCGGTAAAATCAAATTCCACAAAGGCTTCCCTTTGGTGTAGCAAAACTAGCCACGTACAACACACATTTCTTTTTAACAACCATGGGGCTAGAGACAATGGGGGCGGTTGTTAAAGAATCATAAATCATGGGTTGATTAATGAACTAAATAAGAATAGGGCGACGCTTCATTATGTGGTTCTGCCTGTCCTCGGTGTCTATTTTTTTTGTGTGTCCCAAGCATAATATTTTGAGTTTCCACGACGATGTTGTGGACATGTCGCGATTTAAATTTGGTCATCTGGGTAATTAATATCCTTTCTGTTCGCTTTGTTGAAAATATACACCATTATATCAACAATACGATGTTGTTACATACAATCTATCTTTAGTTAGCTACATTTTTGTTAAAAACTTTAATTCTGGAATCCGACGAGCGTATTTTACACCAGTGTCAAACGTCTCGCCTGCCCTACTTAGTTTGCCAAACAAGAGGAAAAGTTACAGCGATGTATTGTTCAAGTTAACGTCTTTTTTAACTTTGTTTGGATGACCCTCTCTAAATATACGTACAAGTTTAGTATATGTGCCACATCTTTAGCTTCGTATCCTATTATTTTGACGCTAGCAAAATCATTTTATTTAGTCTATTTATATATTGTATTTATTTAGAATTGATGTCATTACAATTTGAATGTTGTTATTGCGACAAGACGGATATAAACATAATGCCTAATAAACAACGTAAACGAATGCAGTACTTAAAGAACCCCAGTCCGATTTGGATATTGAATTCTATGTCAACTTCCAGTTTTCAGTCACATTTACCTACATATACGGTACTGGTTTACTTACGAAACTTTATATTTTAGCTTATAAAATCGTAACCTTGCAAACATTTTCTATGCAAGTTATTCCATAAATTGCACTCCGTTTGATGGGCTGCGTTAAAAATTTAGGTGAGTCTGCGGTAGCTCTTACCGAAGTAGTTGCTGTAAAGGCAAACATTTTCGGAGCAATCTTTAAATTACATTTTTTTAAACAAGTCAAAGCTTATCTATTTCGTTATAATATCAAAAGCTTCTAAACTTTCTTATTTCGTAATCCAATTATGTTACGAGAATATCTTTTTAGTGTTTCGTATGTCAACACGGAAAAAAGGAGTCCTAAAAGAATTACTTTGTTATCCATCTGCCGAGATCATTTATCTTGAGATCACGTGGAAATATCAAGCTGAAATTGATATCAAATATTCAAGTCTATGGTTCCCGTGAGCACAGAGAAAAATTGCTAAGCTTACCTTCTAAGTCAACATAATTAAAAGATACGAGCATTTATGCATCTCTTTTGCTGTAATTTTGTAAAATTCGCCGTGTAATTAAAGCCTATAATTCCGTATTTTCCTACTATTATGAAATTTGGCATTACGTGAGAGCTTATACAACAAATAAAATAAAAATTCTAAAAATGAAAATGTATATTACAGAAAACAAATTATAAAACACTTATATTTAAAGTCGTAAATTAGCCAACTTTGTAATAAGTTGTATCTACGGTTGACGTACAATCTTTATTTTATTTCTTCTGTAAATAGTTTAATTTCATTTTATCCTTAGCGAACAGAATAATTTGTTTGATAATAACGCTCTATTCTAGTAATATGATTTTATCAAAAAAAATTATTGGACAACTGTTTAGTGTAGTGATTTACTTTTATTGGAATTAGCTTTTAAATCATATAAAGAACGTGACTTATTTTGAACATTTTTAAAGTGTTATTACACACTTAGAAAAGAAAAATATTTATTTAGAAAACGTATAAAAATTTTAACTTAACGGGACTCGAACCCGCGCCTCCTGGAAACTGACCAGACCGCTCTGACCACTAAGCCATACGTTCGGTCATCTGATCAGTTTCCAGGAGGCACGGGTTCGCGTCCTGCTACGTAAATTTTTTATACGTTTTCTAAATAAGTGAATGTGATTTGTTTGCAATACTTTTAAAAGTTATTCTAAAAACTTTTTCGAGCATATACAAATCATGTTTGTTCTGTGAATTATACGAGTCTAGAGGATGTATGGAAAACACAGGGGACCCTGCGACCTGATGACATAAATATGAAGGTAAATAACCCTTCGCGTACGCGACGTGGGATTATTTTGACACATGCCATGTGTGATTTGTGAGATGTTTTAGCTTTTTAATTTACAAATTAAAATACGGCAAGCGTTAAGCTTGCGTAATGCCAAGTGCTTAAATTCTAATAAAAAAGTAAGTATTTTCTTTAAATTCACGTTTTTATCTAGGTGACGTTTTTAAACAAATTTCCAAGAGCGCAAACACAATTAGTGAACTAATTTCGGCTATTCAAGTTTATCTTCGAGTTGAAATTCTAAATGCGTTGAACTTTTAAAACATTCAGTATATTTTCTTTTTATTTAATTTAAACGTTTCGATTCTTATTTTTAAATTTATATTGGTTGCAATCGTGAAGCAGGGGCACATACGAGCGAATGTAAACGCGACAAGTTATGGGTTCGATTCTCACTCGAGGAAATGAAATGAGTATTTGATATTTTCAATTCCTCGCTCTGGTAACGAGGCAAAGTGTGGTGTTGAGTTCCACCCGTCAGTGGAATATGTGAAACGAAAGTGTCTTGTAAACGGAGTTTCTTAGCATTAAGATCCCAAGTTCCCTCTGCATACTCTGCTATGTGCGATATACAGCGTGAAGCTAAAAAAATATTTTTTCTTTACTTGAAAAATCCTAGTCTTGCGTAAATGATTTCGTCCAACAACACGTACAAGGCGCCAGTTGTAATTCGATAGCGATACCAAAACTGACTACTCAGCTATATTACGTGTGTCACTATCGTAATCGTGTCAGGGCGATCACACCAGGCAATTGCTGTAATTGACGTTTAGTGGATCACATCGACGTGCCCTGACGTATTAGTATTGGATAAATACTAGTAAATAGATTAGTCTAAGCGGCTAAGCGTACATTATGTTTCAATGCTTAGCGAGTATTAGCAACAGCATGTGTCGTTAACTTTTATTTGAATTAATATTAAATTACACGTAATGCAAATTATGCGGGATACAGCGTGAAGCTGAAATGAAATTATTAAAATAACTAATATATATTATTTTTTATTGGATTATAAATAAAAATACGTTCTTATGTTTATTAAGACATATTCTTGATTTGTTA
The DNA here is from genome assembly GCA_018230445.1 of Heliconius hewitsoni. Taxonomy (NCBI): domain Eukaryota; kingdom Metazoa; phylum Arthropoda; class Insecta; order Lepidoptera; family Nymphalidae; genus Heliconius; species Heliconius hewitsoni. The sequence continues at coordinate 14,483 of DWAN01000371.1, read as the reverse complement.
CAACTACAACTTACAAAACTTACAAAATACATGGCATGTAGGTAGGTGAGTACTAAGAAAAGATTTTCCGCGATTCCTACGGGAATGGGCAAAAACGGTATTTTAAATTTTACCTTGGACGACTTGTTTAATACAAAATAGTAAGTTATTATACATATTACACAATGGATATATACGGAACTTACGAGGTTATATAAATTAAATAGCAAAATAGAAAGAAACCTTACAATAGCGCATCGACATACTCAGCCAAAGCGATAAAACTTTGATGGTGTTGTAAAAACTTAACTGCATACATATCATGTCTATACAGTATGCACATATACGATGTTAGGATACATTAGTGATATGAATTTACAAGTACTTTGTTGATTACTTTTTCGTTTTAATAGTTTCCGCCTGTTTGACTTTTACGTGTCACTTTATGCAATATTGATTGAACTTTGTTCGATTTTTGGTGGATTTGAATTTTTTTGTTATTGTTGGATGTGGAAAATATTTAACAGTAAATTTGATTAGTAATGGCAGAGCCTTTTCACTTGTTTTTTCTTCATCAAAACCGACCTGAATAAATAGTAAGATCCAACAAATATAATTTCATAGTTTGTCTTACCAAATAACATTTATAGTTTAAAGAGACGATCGTGGTCAAGATTGTGACTCGACTCGCTCAGTGTCTACCCAATAACAATCGCGTCACTAAGGGAAATGATTTATTTTAATTTCTCCGCTTTGGCAAAACAAAGAGCGGCGTTGACTGTCTCTACCCAACACGTAATGTTTCGAAATCGGGCTGAAAGTGGGTAACAGACTTAATTAGACGTTCCCTGTGCTTACTTTACTATATGCAAGATGCATCCCGATATAATAGGTGGTAAGAGACCTGAAACTAAGAATTAAACGAATATAGTTTTAACAAAGAACAGAAGAAGAAATATACATAAGTGTTATCCCTAAACATAGCCAAGCTGTTCTATAACTTTGGGCAATAAACGCATGTCAGACTTAGGAACAAGAGCTTTTTGCTTAGTAAAAATTCACATTTTAATTATCCAACTTTCTACCTCCGAGCAATCTTTGGACATACAATGTACATTTTTTTATCCGCTTTTTTTACTTTAATCCTGTACAATGCCTTAATAATGAAGGAGTCTACGAGAATGTTGTAAAATTTAACTGTTCATTAACTTGGGAGTGGTTTGACGAAAGTCGTATTAAAAGTTAAATGAACACAGCCCGGGGCACGCAACTTTTGTCTATGATTGGAATTACTTAAACCGACAACTGGTTAAAGGCTTCTGTTATTAGATTTGGCCGTCTTATTTTATTTCCAAAATCAACTTATATAACATTAACTTATATAATATTTCCAAAATCAACATATTATGTTCTGAATTATCTTAAATATGCATTTTATTTGTTGTGTTCATTTTGATTTATTTTAATGAATAATTAATGTCAGTTAGACAACATAACATATATGATTTATTATGACGTACATATTGTACTCTAAATATATAAAAAATATTGTATTATTTATGTAGTTTACTAAAATATAATAGATTATTTTTAATCTGTTTCATGCTTCTAATCCTTCTCAGAATTAAAATAAGATTCTTAACGAAACCCTTATCATGGTAGGCTTATTTTAATATTAATAATTTTGTGTAGCTAAAATTGAACGCGGCCTCGCCGCTGTAAAAACGTCAGGTAAAGAACTAAATATAACTTTTTAATTACATTCTGGAGTAAATTAAATAAGTCGATCTGTGCTTTGTCATTATGACAGTTATAAATAAAATATTTAATAAATGTTACTAGTAACTTAACTTATTTATAATATTCTTAGACTTTTTTTATTGCATGGTAATCGTATATCGTTTATTCATTATTGGCGAAATTTACTCCAATCAAATTTTTACTACAGTGGTCATATTTATTATTACGTATATTTATGTACACACATTTAACATTTTTGGTGTATTTATATTATATTTATTTAAACAAACCAATATCAAAAATTGTGTATAAATTTTAAACTTAATGGGTGCATAAGTTGCATGTCGCTATCAAAAGAATTAAATATGTAAGTTTGGTATAAGTACTTGTCATAAATTACTTTTATCTTAAATGTTATACATACAAAGATGATGCTGTCAAAGAACACTAACTTTAAAGCTAAAATTAAATAAACGTTTAAAATAAAATGTTAAGGTCAAATATTGTCACAACAGTTTCGTTCATACATTCAAAGACTACTATTATATTGCATTCCATATAAATAAAATGATAATTGTAGCTTTCATTAAAATCGCAAGCAAAATTTGTAAGGGTTTTCGCGATGTTACATTAATTATTTTCTGTATTTAGATGCTTTTACATAGGAACAATTTTTTTGTTTGAAAATTTTAATACAACTCGCTATCCTCCTATATCCTAGTAGGATATAAAAATATTAAACCTGATTACTTCGCTAGTAAATCAGAAATTTATCTAAAGGTACAATGCTAATAAACAAACCATATATTTTAATTTAATTTTGTCTCAACACGCACTGACTCGATAAATTCTGCGGAAAGTGGGGAAGTGTCTTAACACTGGGTACCCTCTGCCTACCCTGCTATATGCGGGATACTGCGTAAAGCTGACTTTTTTATTTTTTATTCCTATATTATTATTAAAATTTCAATATGCAAAATAAAACAATATAAATATAGTAAAATATGTTTTATGGATATTACAGCTATATTATGATAAGCCATGTCATTAATAGAGCTATTAATTTATTTACGACACTTTAAATGGGTCATTGTGGCGCCTGTGAATAATACATTTGATTTGTTAACAACGTATGATTACATTTGACATTTATTACAATAATCACAAACAATCGTGACTACTAACTGCAATATTATTATTGGTTATTTGTGTTTACGTTTTATTTGTGATTGCGCGTTTTGTGTATTGTCTTGACTCTGCATAATGGTCGTTGAGAACGGAGAGATTAATGGTTATCTTTGCCTTCTTCGTAAATTCGGAGAGGTTTTCAGATAAAAACTCGCTTATATGTAAGTGGGTAATTTAGGTTACGTGTGAGTTTGTTTCTAATAGGCGTTAAGATTGAAATATTTAAATATATCTAAAAATCATCATAACCGTTCGTCAGATAAGAAATAAACATCTCGTACTACATTTTCATATAGTACGAGTATTGTTTCACCAATGTTTCATCGTTGTTTCACGTCGTAGTCAATCTGCAGCAGATAAATTTAGACAATTTTATTTAACCTATCTAGAATTCGGTCACCTGAATAGTGATAGGACTTTGATAACTGCTACAATAATTCGACCTAGTCTCTATTTATCCCTTAGAGACTGTATATTGATAGCAAAATAGATGCACTAAATATCCCACAATATTGGAAAAACGATATGAGTCATGGATGTGTACATTCCAAGTAAGAATACCTATTTGTATACATTTTATATGTTAGAACGTTATATTGGAGTATAAATAAAATAATACCAGTATCAGTTATAAAATTACTCAAAACACATTTGAATTTCTTTTTTCGAGGCTAAGATTGTTTTTGTTCGTAAAGATTTCTGTATAAAAGGGGTTCCCTAGTGTTATTCTTTTTAATGACTAGTCATCCATCTATTCCGGCCTAACACTGACAATGATTATAAAGGCTTATCTGCGAGGGACAAATAGCCCGTGGCGACGGGATGAAAGGGTCTGACACGGATGTGTGAATTCGGCCTTGTCTGCATTTATATTATGTTCAAATGTTATTGTACCTTGAAGATTGAAAATTATATACGCTTTGAGATTTATGGAATGGGGTCTCGCTGGTTTTAGGTGGTGGTGTTAGTGCTTTTGTAGCTTAGTTTGGTTGCTTGTGGTTTGCTTGTGCTATTGTCTATTTTGTTTGTCTCATCATTAAGTCATTACGGTTGTATTTCATATATGCCATATTACTTATATTGTTTTGTTAGCAATAAATATATTTTACGAATTTTTATTTTGTTATATTTTTAGCGTCACACTGTATCCTGCACACTTAAGACACTCTGTTTCCCATTTTCCGCCGAATTCTGGAGGAATTGCGGGTTGAGTGCTTTACCAAACACCGGAGCGAAGAAAGGAATAATATTATTAAAATATTTTATTTCCTCGAGTTTATATTTAATTGAGTTAATATTAATATTTAATTTCCTCGAGTTTGAATCGAACCCACAAGATGTCGTATGTACAGTCACACACATGCGCCCCTGCGCCACGACTGGCCTCAACTTTTTCTTTTGTTTTTTTATACGCTCTATGTCAGACGTTTAATTTTATCTTTAGTCATGTCAAGGGCTCAGCTCTCCCTTCATTGTATTGTATGTATATATTAGTCAATCAGCCGTTCTTGCTAAGTTATAGAAAAGTTGGCAATATTGTTATATTTTTTATATTTTTTTGTTACGAGTATGTATACTTGAATCTTATGAGTTCATAAACACTGTCTATGTTTTATGGGCATATAAAACAGAAATTAAAACAACTGTTAAGGTCGAATATCACAATATAAATCCAACGACGGGGCAGGTAAACAGAATTATGGCTGTGGGCTTCAATAAAAAGCCGTATCTGATTTATTGTTAGCATTACTTACGGAGTGCGGGCGTGAGATACAGCTACTAAATGTTGGTTTTTGCGTTAAATTGATAACGCACGATCTTTGCGATGTGGGGTGAATGTATTATTTTTAGGAATTTTAAGGTATTGTAGGTACAATGTAGGTAAATGTGATATTATGAACACGATCGTGTACACCTTGGGTCGTTTGTCAAATCTAAATCTACATTCAATTCTTACAAATAACATTTAAATGAAGCTCCCCCGAGTCCTTAAACTCTAATGTGCTTTGCAAAACATCAAAAAACTTTGTTAATTTAACTTAGTCCAAACAGTTTCTAATTTCAGGATTATGAAGCAATTTCTCCCTAGTTAGGCGTGCAACTGGAATTAAAATAGTAGTTACTGACTACAGGTGTATTCAACTGTTGTTTACAGTAATTGAGTTTACGGTTTTTTGTCTTTATTAATATCTATTCAAGCTTGTGAGACTTTGTAGTTGTCGCTAATTTAATTATAACAAGTTTATATTTGATATAAATGTAGGTAGAAACATAGTAATAAACTTTGTTGGCTGGATCTTCTATCAAGTACACCAGGCACCTTCACGATCCCAAATGTCTTGGCTCATCGCGTATTCTCATTGTTACTATTATACAGCCGCTTGCTGTAGGACTAATTTGGTGTTAAGTCTTGATTTAGTTTGCACCTAATTAGAACATTATTATAATAGAGTAGGTAAACAATCACTCGAGAACAAATAGTGTGCTAATTATATTGTTACTTAACTGTTCGTTTAAATATAAATAAAGTTGTTTTGTTTTTGCCTTTGGTGTTGTAGCTTCACTTTGTATTCCGCACGCAGGGATGAAATGAAAATAATAAATATTTCTTTCTCTCGTGCGGGAATCGAACCTCCAACCGCCGCGTTTACCGTAGCACGCTTGTGCCCCTGCGCCACGACCAACTTATATTCATAACTTTATTGTTGTTTGTTTATAAATAATGCGTTATTTATTGTCTGCCCAAGTAAGAACGCCACAGCCCGACGGTCACATGGCAAATGAGACCTATAGGACAGGATTTATTGCAATTTTCAGTTTCATGGTGGGACGGCGTATGGCCCTGCTTATTTTTAATTTACGAATCTGAGTTTGTCCTGCCTTGCACCGAAATTACGCCACACTCGCATAACTTGATTTTTTGCGGATTTTAAAGCGCTAAATCGTTTTTTGTTTTGGAATTTATGACCAGATTTCGCAATTTTTATGGCTGTGAAAATTTTAATTGCGGCAAAACGAAATAAATATAAACGTTCAAGTTGATCTTCGGGTCTTATAGTAAATATTTTTAGGTTTCTCTTAATATTTCTAGTTCTCTTAATATTTCTAGTGAGATCATATTGTACAAAAAATAGATAATAATAATTGAAAATGAAAATGTGCTCGTTACACAAGAAACACTTGCAAAATGCTTTTACAAAATCTCGCTATGCTAGTCCTAGTTAATTGAAAATTTCATTTGAATAGAAATTGTGTTAGAATCTATATACAGTTCTTAGAATCAGAGTATAAACAAAGTAAAGGACAAACTAAATATATATATTTTTTTAATTTTTGTGGGCCGACATTTGAAACCTTACAAAATGAAATATAAAAGTACTTAAAGTAAATATAAAATATATTATTATGGCAGGTAAATTAAATATGATATCACAAAATGATTAAGCCAGTTGCCAAATAAAAATATTTTGATACAAATCATGATTTCAAATTCATTAAGTGCCTATAAACTTTTATATAACATCACATGTAATTCAAATAGCATTTAATTATTTTTATTTGAAGAAACATAAAAAATATTTTAAAAATCACCTTTAATTTTTAACTTTTAACTAGGAACATTAAAAATGTTTTAAATACTGCCTTCAACTTTTATAGCCACGATGTCTGACAGTGTTCATTGACGTTTCACAAATAAAACGTATACTAGCTAGCAATACGTTCACGCTGGAACTCCTAGCACACGTATTACGCTCATTTATAATTTATTCGCAAACTCATCGCGGCAACTTGTACAATGGACTCGAAATTAACATTTATATCCGAGCGGAACGTACAAAGCGCGATAGTCGAAACCCCAGAACAAGTTCCCTGTCTTGCTTAAATTATAATGTACAGAATCCTAGGCACCCAGGAGTAATGTGGATTTCCTTCGCTGGACAAAGCGTTTAGGTGTTAATGTTTCGCACAAATTGTCTGTGGTCAACAACAGAAAACCATGAATTCAACAGGTTACGGAAAAAAACACCTGGAAATAATTATATATACTTAATGAGAATAATGTAAGTTACACTTTATTGAAAAATTGCTTTTTGTACACTCTTTTCACATATTTCCAATAAGGAAGGTTAATAAAATGACTACAATTCCTTTATCTTCTCTTGGTATTTATAATAGTCTTTCTTTGAGGCTTTAGAGCTAAATACGACAATCGGTCGGTTAGCTGTATAGCGGACGACTTTCTACTTTATCTCTTTGGAATGAATGTTCTTTGAGAAATGTTTTTGCAAAATTTAATAATACTTGACTATTCCCCGTATTGTGCTAAGGAGGTCGCCACAAAATTATATAATTCACATTAAATTATCTCAAATATTCTTGAATTGTGATCTTGATCTTTATTTTTTTTGAACTACTTCAATGTTTTCGCTTAGGCACTAATATGATGGTTAATTCAACATGATTCAACATATTATTAAAGAATTTGGATAACTGCTTTGCCAGGCATGATGAAATATTAATAAGATATTTAATCATTTTTATAAATTATACAGTAAAAACACATTAAAATGTCTATAGTAATTTATAAAACATGGCTGTCATCCACACCCTGAATATATGTAGTTCAATTTGGAGTACAAACTGCTTTATATACCCAATGGACAGTTGATAATTAAAGCAAATATGTAGTATTTTTCAATTTACTCTAGCAACTATGGACCCACAAAAAACGTAGAGTATAACCATGATGCACGACATCTGGCCTCCATCGATCATCCCTGCAATTTTCCGCCGCTGGCCCAAATCTGGCCCTTGTCGGATTGCTTTGACGCGTTAATGCGTCACATCTCTACTTTACATATTATTGTATACTACTTATAAACTTTTATGTAACATGATACGAAAATTTAATATAAAAAAATCTAAATCTAATCTTTAATATAAATAAATAGGTTTCGTAAACTTCGTCGAAAAAAATATATAATATCCAGGTGAATAAAATAAATGTAAGAAAGATTTAGGTATTTATACTTTAAAAGATTTAAAAGTTGTTCAATTTTCACAAACTTTCAGTATTTTTTATTTGCTAAAGAGTGAAATCGCTGTGAAATAACATTTTAGTGGTAATGTTGAATAGCCGCTGCGATAGAATATTCTAAAGGTTGGCGTAACGGTCTAATTTCTACGCTCTTTACAAACAAAAGCACGTTGAAAAAAATCTAATAGTTGCATTTTATGCCCGTTCGGGGAACTATGCGTGAAATTGCTATAAATGTGAGGCGCCAGGGGTAGCTTTGTTAAAATAAAATGAGTGTATTCTATCTTTTATATTATTTTAATTTTTAAACTTTACGATATATTCTTAGGGGACAGATAAAAGACGTGCCACTGAAGAAGTTTCAAGTATAGTTTATCTTTATTTTTATGAATGAAGAATTTAGTACTATCTAAGGTGGTCGTGGCGCGGTGGTGTGCTTATACGTGTGATTGTGAAGCTGATTTTTGAGGATTCGATTCCTGCTTGGCGAAATGAAATATTTAATAATATCATTTCCTCGTTCTGATAACAAGCCACACAATACCTCGTGACTTTGGCTGAAGGTGCGGAACGGAGAGTCTTAACACTAGGTTAATTGCTAAATTAAATGCGGGCTACAGTGTGAAGCTGAAAAAAAAGGCTGAGACTTTTAAATTTCGCACTTTTTTAAAATAGAACATATAAAAGCTAAAAAGTAGTATTATATTCTTTAATGAAATATTTAGTCCCAATAACAATCTTGTGTTTGCCGAACATTCACTAATTGATCCTAATGTTTCGATGTAAATTAGCATAATATGTGGAGAACCATTGGCCGATGTTTATCGCAATTGAGCATTTCTATGTAAATACAGATCGTGATTGTTGCTTGTATATAGTAGAATTGACTATCAGTCCTATTAATTACAGTGATTGAATATGTTCAGGGTAAGATATTGCGATCTTAGAATAACATTGTTGTGTATTTGCTTATCGAGTTGCACCTGTAATTAGCATGCATATTAAATTATTTCCGCATAATTCTACGTTTCAGATCTTGGTAATGTTGAATGAACTGTTTTCGGATATACTAGACGCGCTCGTCCGGCTTCTTATTGGTGTTTATATGTAGGTGCAGTATAATCATAATAATAAAAGTAGTGACAAGAGAAGATAGTTGATGACAAAAATTAAATGCCACTTGCGAGGGTCACAAGGACCCTAATAACTTCGCTTGACGGCTATCTCGCAGGGTTGACGTTTAAACTTTACCCGTAGATGTTTACTGGCTCCCAGTAGGGGCCACTTACGAAACAACACATAAAACTGTCGAGTTAAAGACGCTGGACAAGCTACGTTCGTTTCTACCATATTTAATACTTACTTGCTAAAATACAGGCATTGCTAGTTTCATATGAAATTCTTTTAGCCATGTATATCTTTTTTAAAATATGTTTAACGCCATATTATATGCTGGCCTCTTTGTAGAAAACTTGGATTAAGGTAAAAAAAAATGTTTTTGTAATATTTTTGGTAATATATATTTGTTATATTTTTGTTACTTTTTAACTGTAAGTGTTGCGTTAGTAACGTTATATAAATTATAATATGTTTAAAAGTAATTTTAATTTTCAATTAAAAACTAAAAATCCTGTAGTTTTGCTAATAGATAATAATTGATGAACTAGGTACATTAATAATTTTTTCCATTAATATGTGCACTTCTAGTAATTTACTTCGCTGTATCGGCGTTAAGCAGATAATTCCGAGTAGTTACGTCGTAAGTGTCACCTGGGAGCTAATTGCCGCATTCCCCAACTGCTACATGTTGTCTTGCTTGCGCGAGAAATCTTATACACAGTACTTGTGAATAGTTTGTAACGCTTAAATTCTAGTTTAATATTAAAACAACTGTGCATCGCATTTAAATTTCTGTAATGGAAGATACATATATCATTTTGGACTAAATGTGTTTGTAATACATACTTATTTTTTTTTTAGTGGATAATAAAATGTTTCATAGGAAAAACAGAATCCTAGTATATATATATATGAAATTCAAATCAAGAATGGTTTTCTGCTTTCGTCTTGTACTAATACCCCTGAATGTTCCTGTATAATGGAAAACATAAATCTTAGAGACAATTTAGGGTTGGGAAATCTGAAGCGACCGCAAGTTAAAGACGTGGCCGTGTTCAGCTTTCATGCTTCTTGACAACGTTTTACTCTGAACAAATATATTTAGGCTAGTCCTAATTTCGTTCACTAATAATTTTATTAATTAAGTTTAGGTGTTACTCTAAATTGGCCCGACAGTGAAGAATGAATGTATGAATGTATGAATGAAGAATGAATGAATGAACTTAACTTAATTAAATATTATTTGTCTATCCTGAAGTAAAACACTAGTTAAGCGCGAGTCGGTCTGCCCCACCGAGGCTTTCCTACCAATTTTAGGATTGTAGGTCAACAGGAAGCTTGTAGGTCAATAGAAATATAACTCATAAAAGTTGACAAATTTAAGTTAACATATGCACTCATTTTGTAAGGAATTAACTATAAATATAAGTTTAATGATTTTTATTCTGAAACTAGCGATCCACTCATCAGTTCATTGTCATTCAGTGTCATTGATATATTCAATCATGAATAAAGCCATAAACAGAGCGTTGAATTATTTTAATATTACATTTCCCTGAAAAGTATAGTTACTAATTACATGCTATAAAACCAATCTTTGGCTTTTATAGCATGTAATAAAATTTCCTTGATGATGAACTAATTTTCGCTTGTACGTTTCAATATACATGTCAAATAAAAATCGATAAAATATCACCTTGCAAAATTTAACATTTTTTTGTCACAAAATGTTTTGATGCGATTCAAAACTTAATGTCATTTATAAAATATACCTAAATGGTGTCGCAGATCGGTTTGGAATTAATAAATCTTTTTGTCATATTATACAATAGTATAATATGACAAAAACATTAAATTCAGTATAATAATACTGACTAATATTAAGTAATTTTTGCAGCGCACGCGCTAAAATCAATTCGTTATTTCGTTAAAGCTAACTAAGACTTATACAATAATGTTATATAGCTTATAGCACTCCTTATAGCTGATAGCTGAAGTCACTCTCACTCCTGATACAGAGAACATTTAATTATTAAAGAAACAAACTATTCCGCTTTATTATATTTATTGTGAAATACCTAAAAAAAAATTCCTTTTTTATTTTTTTCTTTGCTTGCACTGCATAGATGCTCGTATCTTTTGATTGCGTTGACTTAGAAACTTTATTTTTTCTATGCTCTAGGACCATATACTATAGGGACCATAGACCTAAATATTTAATATTAATTTCAGCCTGAGAAGTTCAGGTGATGTCTAGATTGGTCTTGACAAACGGACTACAAAATGATCTTATAAGAGTTTCGTTTGAACCTTTTGAGGTATGGCACCCTCAAAGGACATGTTTTAATATATAACATTTTTTTTAAATAAAGCACAAAGCTACAACAGGTGTATCGTAGTATAGAAATGTTAACGACACAGCAGTAGACGCCAGCAATAGTTCAAGTTAATACCATCCCGGTCACGTCTCGTTACCGCCGTTAGTCCTATTCGGTCAGACTGACGTACTAGTGTCAATTTAGCCGACACGTCTTTGGGACATGACATAGTCCTAATTGCGCAAACTTGGTTTTATTTTAAATAAATGGCTAAGGAAACACATTTGAATTAAAGAAAACAACCCATGACTAGTTTTTTTTATCTTTTTAATTATCTATAAATGTATCGAGAACCTAACTTTAAATTTTAGTTAAAAAACTCAGTGATTGCATTTGTCGTTGTCCATTTAAAAGGTTAAACTTCCACAATATACTTCAATCCAGTTATTTTAAAATTCAGCATACACGATCTATAAATTGTGTACTTAGCTGTGTACGAACTCGTAGCAAACAAATTTTGATTTCTAAATATATAAAAAAACAATGTGCACAGTATAAAAATATAATTGTTATTTTTGCAATTAAATAGGTTATTTAATAAAGCATATCCTATCGAAGCTTTCAATAGCTATATTTCAACTTAAAATGTGTACTTCGAATATAGTTTTTATGTTAAATCTCTCAAACGTCTTATAGTTTGAGTTTACCAAATTAGAGTTTGTAGGAACTGCAAGCGTATCCGCCTTCGCAGATTTCGAACTGCGGATGCAACTGTAATTCACTATTAAACGTTGTCATTGTTCTTGCCACACTTTGATAAGAGTCAGCAGTTTCACCGACGAGATTTTCGCTTGTGTCAATAGCTTCTAATTTAATGGAAATTCTATAATAATTATATATTATAGTTTTTGCTCCTTTGGCTAATGTAAAAATTATAAAAAACGTAATATTTTTTTAGGAAAACAGTAACATCTAAACGCACGTTCTCTTGGACATGCACAAGCGAATAATGAATGGGAAACGAATAAATAAAGTCAATCATAGAGTATTCTACAGTTTCCTTGTGTTCAATCTACTAACGAAAACAACGTACAAGGAGAAAAACTTGTAGTTCTGATAAATGGATGAAAAACAATACATTTTCAAGTTCTCAAATATATTTTTGTCTAGGTTTACTATTCAAATACAGTATTCTGCACGATGTTGGTGAAACTTGCTATAATTGTTCTCAAAGTTTTCTACTTCGCGAGGTGGAATGCGTTCCTTAATAGTGTGTCTCAAACCGTGCGCCACTGGTATTTGTTAATTTCGCGGCATGTTTACTTTGCCCACGTTTCTCTGTATTAGATTTACCAATTTTCTCCGCATCTGCACGACCGTATGCCGCTAATTGTCTTTTTGCCACGTAAACATGAATATATCGTTTCCATGATAATATTATCTTGTAAGTTTCCGGATAAATTTTCTTTTTGTAAAAGATACTGTTAACTCAAATGTATTTAAAAAGCTACATAGAAATGTTAAAAGAGAAAGTAAACTTCAATTTTACTAAAATGTCCACTTTGTTCGGAAGGCTTTTAAGTGCGAAAATAATAAAAAGACTAAGTGATTCACCGTCGCCTTGATTGGTGGGTCTTTAATAATAGGATGAATTGTTGCACTCTTTCCAACTATGCAACTAATAACCGCCCGGTATTTATGACTGCCTCGCCGCAGTAATTGCAACTTATAATGATTTGTGGTCCCGCTGTCTTAAAGTTCCTCCAGAAGCTTACGTGTTCTATTTAAACTGATGGTTATTCCGTTAGTTCATAAACTATTTATATTGCTCAGACTATTTGTGTCACTCATCGAGGTGCTCGAGTAGTGTAGGGATTAATTGCTGACAGCTTTCTATCTGGACTGATACCAAGCATAGCTTTTTGCGTAGGTACTATATTCGAGCAAATTCGACTTATTAGAGACGAATCATAACCATTGTATTACTAATGTCTATTAATAATATAATAATAAAGCCCTTATATTCATTCATACTTATATTCATACTTATGTTTAAAATGACTTTAAAATATAACAGAAACAATTACCTCCCCACTCTAATTTCCTTGTCGTTTCTTAACAATTGTCCGTGGTATTTTATTTTGTTATCTTTTGTCCCATTTGGTACTCGTGTAAGGCCGATTGCCTTCCCATAAAACACCTCGTTCTATGGAATCCCACCTGATACGATCTCTGATGTTCCCTTTTGGTTTATTGACTAAACAATTCCGCTTTGTCCCCTTATAATTGTTTCCCTTTCTGTCCTTTATTTGCTTTACTTTATGAAGCGGAAGACGAAAATTACTGGATCGCATCGCTTATAAACTAATAATAATTCAAAATATATTTATACAATATTTTGTCTGTTTAATATACATAATAATATAAGTTATTGTTCAAAAGGTTTAGGTAAATATAACATGAATCCTGTATAAATATGTAATGATTCTTGAAGGCTTTCTCATCTGGCCACATTTTAGTTAACGATTCACGTTTAAAGCGGGCAAGTTAAATGCACCAGCTATTGGACACCTGCGCTGATCTACAGCGGGGACATGACTGTAATGTATCGGCTAGAGTGCGCTTAGATCGGGTTTTTGGGATAATGGCCTAATTTGGGTAATGCCTTTCGACTTAATTACGCCTTCATCTTCAATGATTCATCTGTTTATTTATCCGAATATTTTAATTTCTTATAAATCACTAAGTTTCTATAGTTTTGTGTGTTATACTATGATTTCTATTTGTAATTATTGATTTTATATAATTCTGATCTAGGTTGTATCATGAAATTATTCTTCGTAGTTTATTTCATTAACAAAGTTAAAAAGTTTGGAACTAAAAAAAGCATCACGTTGTATGAAACTTAAATCTGCTCTGCGAAATATATCTAAGAATTTACCGTTGTGTCATTTGTAAAAAAGTATGGTTGGTACTCAGTTATTTAGGTAGAAAGATATGAACTCCAAGCACATAAATTCTACTTCCACTAATCCTACCTAGTGTTTTTTTTTAGCTTCACGCTGTATCCCGCACACTGCAGGGTAGGCAGAGGGAACCTA
>DWAN01000370.1:0-24916 GCA_018230445.1 Heliconius hewitsoni | reverse complement strand
AAGTATTTATCTTTCCTAAGTGTGGATTAACACTTTAAAAATGTTTAAAAATAATTGTATAAAGAAAATGATTACGGCTTTGTTCGTGACGGAAATTGTAATGCTCGGTCTTGTATTGTATTATGTTGTTCTTTTATCACAAATAAAATATAACGAAATATGAATATGAAGTCGCGGTTTTGCTAGTTCATTAGCGGTAAAAGCTTATGGTACTATACTATAGCGTTACATATATCGCTGGGATCGGTATAATTTATTATTAAATATTGTTTGAATGCTTGTTGTAATGTTTCACCACTATATCAAATATATATTTTTAAAGTAACCTTCGTAAGATAACAATGCTTCAAATATTTACTTTAGAATTATAGAAGAATGTTATAAATAATAATATTCTTAGGAACACGCGTCAACACAAATCAAGACATAAATACACTTTATAAGTATATATATATATTTTTTTCAGTACCCATTTTTCGCGTAATTTTCCAAGTTATTGTGTGTTGAGTGGCAAATAAATGTGTTCGTAGAAATTAAAATTTTTATATTTCAAGAAATCACGACTTTGCCTCATTTACGATTAAAGTTAGCTTCAAAACTGTTAAATTTCGTATTTTGTACTATGGAAATAATTTCTTAAAAGATAAGTTAAAAAAAATTTTTTTTGACTGAGTACATTTAAATTTTATATTTTATTTAATTTTCATTACAGTACATTTAGACGTTAAATATGATATGTATATCACATAATTTTATAAATATCATAGCGTAATTGTGCGTTTGATTTTATATACATACATATGTATATACACAGTAGTTGGGGATTCGATGTCTTCTCGGGAAAGGAATATGAACAATTTTCGTTCTCTTTCTGGTGGTGAAC
Organism: Heliconius hewitsoni; assembly: GCA_018230445.1. NCBI lineage: Eukaryota > Metazoa > Arthropoda > Insecta > Lepidoptera > Nymphalidae > Heliconius > Heliconius hewitsoni. The sequence goes on along the minus strand of DWAN01000370.1, from coordinate 24,033 downwards.
GTGGTGTTAAATTCCATCCATCATGCTAGGGCCAAGATACAGAAAGCATCAATGCCTATAACTTTAATTATTTTTAAAGGATAAACTCAGCAGCATAGTCAACGTTCTTCTTGACGATAAAATAGACGCAAGGGGTCCTTGAATTTCAAGCAATATTTTTGATTTATTAGATCTTGACGGCTACTCATTTTACTGTTTTTCATTTTTAATATACTTTATCATTATCGAACGAAGAAAACAGATTTCGTTAGTGTGGCCTCTTCAAAGCGTTCATTCCCGCATTAATTTCTTCGATGTATCGGCACTTACACCTACGTACTTCATTGCGATAATATAAGGCATGTGTCGCTAGCACTAAAATGCAATATCTATAAACTGACTTAAATGCATAATGTTTATAATTTCGATACGTGTCAATTCACAGAACATAAAAGGCCTCAAAAAACTTCATTTTTGACAGATTATGTTTCAAAAAATCTGTTAGTTTAGTTATGTTTGGTTTAAGTTATTCAGTAATGTTTAGTTTATATTTTATTAAGATATCTTTCACAGATATGAAGGAAATAAACTTTAACGTTAAGAGTTGTTACTCCCATAAGTACCTTATTGTAAGGGTTCGTCACAAAAAAAGATAGAAACCAGTGCAGCTTTCGCATGCTTATCGCTAGAACTCTTGTCGTATTTAATAGTTTTTGGTTAGTTCATATCTATCCAAATTGGCAGCGGACGCGCGCAGGGCAAATATGATTTTTTTCCGTAAATTCCGGTTCCGTGGGATATTGGGGATTAGCTGATTTAAAGTCAAATAAAGTGTCTTTGGTGCCGAACACCATGTATGATAGAAATTTTCCCGCTAAGAAAAATACACAAAGTAGTAATAATAAACTACAGGTACTTGCGTGCGCAATACATTCATCTTACTCTACCTAATAAAATAGTAAAAATGTTGAGGCTGGACCTTGATTACATTCGCGGGGGCTTTGAAATGAGTAGTACAATATGAATTTATGATTTTTAAAATGTATGTGTGTTATTCGCACATCTTTTGAACTATTGGAATTGTTTTTTTATTTTGTTTGGGCATTTGAATATATTTGATTTTGTAGACTTAATGTAGAACTATAGTGGTCCAGCTAAACTACAAGAGATAATTGTAAAAGCAATTTTTTTTAAAACTGATAAACATTTTCCACTGACAAAAAAATTAAGATTTGATGATCTGATAAACAGCTATAGCAATCCAACTAAAGTATAGGAAATATTCAACTTTCTCCTTTTCAAAAAATATTCAGCGTGATAAGCATTTTCCATTGACATATAAAAATTGAAACTATAAGAAAACTATAAGAAATGATAAAATTGTCGCTTTAAAAAATGTGAAATGTGTGTGTGGGATGTGTAAATGTGTGTGTGTGTGTGTGCTTTACAGTTCAGCTAACCTACAGGAAATAATAAAATGCTACCTTAGTAAAAGTTATTAAGCATGATAGCCATTAACTATAAAAATAGAAGACCCGAAACATCTGAGAAATAATCATAACAGTCCAGTTAAGCTATAAGAAATACTGAAATGCCGCTTTATGCGAAGATGTTCAATGTAACAGACACTTTTCATTGGCATTTAGAAATGAAAGATGAAAATAAAGAACTATAATAATTAAGAATTTCAATTTAAAATAAATTATAAGAATTAATGAAAGATATTCAGTATTAGTAATTTTAGTCTATACATTTATACATATAAATAAATAGAAGTCTTTGATTTCTAAGGAGCCGTATTTTTTAGGTGCAAATAGATGGTTATTTATACTGCTAAAAAAGAAATAAATATTGTAAAAATATAGGTATGTGTTTTTCTTGTCGTCTGGGATACTCCCCGAAACTACAAAAGCGATTTTTATAGGACATTAACTGAAAGATAGAAGGGGTTGTAGACCAACATACAGGCTATATTATATCCCGAATATATTTTATCCCGAAATTCTTACGGAATCGGAATTTACGCAAGAAAAACCATGTTTGCCTTGCGTCGCCAATTTAGATAGAAGTGACATAACTAAAAAATCTATTAAATGGTGTAGCAATAAGCATGGGAAAGCTGCACTGGCTTCTAATTAGTTATTTTAAATATGATATTATTGTCTTTTATCTGAAATAGTAAACACATAATTTTTTTGTGTCTAACCCTTACAGTAAGGGAGTTATGGGGGTAACAACCCTTAACGTTAAAGTTTATTTCCTTGGTATCTACAAAAGATATCTACAATTTTAAACTAAACATAACTGTACTAACTTTAGGAGGGAAACCAAGCTGGAAGTGCACTAATTTGCAAATGTAATAAAGCCTATATGTAAAAAAATTAATAACATTTAATGCTTGAATTTCATGTTGAGTGAACACAGAACTCGGCACCTATATATATTCATATATCCATTCCGTGTTAAACAGCGGAACTCCATGTCGCGCCTTGACACCAGAACGAAAAAATGTAATATTTTCATTTTCATATTTCATTCTTCAAAAAACGAAAAATAATTTTTCAAAAAATGAAAATATTAAATATTTCATTTTGCCGAATAGGAATCGAACCCAAAACCAGTTGTGTTCACTTTTCCCTATTTATCCTTTCAACAATCACATTTTGGAACATTGGCTAGATTTTAAACATCATTAACTGAAACAAATACAAAAATTTCTTATTTCTGTCAATTTCTCATAAATAATCGTAAGACTTTCTTTGAGTGCGGGTTTGACACCCGTTATTTAATCTGTAATATCGCTGAATTTATATCACGTGGTGATACCTACTTCGTACGTTCAACCAAGTCAAAGCGAAGCTTCTATGTTCATAAAGGAGGATTACACGGTATTACAGCGGCTTATTAGTGTAATGTTTGCTTCTTGGTAATCTAATTAATATCCATTTTTTTATAAAAATAATAAATTTTGCAAGATATGTATCTATTATAAATTGACGGTGGTGTGTGGGCACTATAATCCATTAGGAAATATTTCAGTAGGTAACAATCCATTTCACCAATATGTTCAGCAGATATTTGGGAATCTGTGATTTTTGATGAAAATTGAAAAATATATACCGGTTGTTGGATTTGTACTTGTGATTTTTTTCTCAAGATATTATAAATTCAAAAGTAACTCTGTCTGTCTGACTGTCTGTCTGCGTAGCAATCAGGCCCAAACCACTAATTTGATTGTGCTAAAATTTCATACAGAAAAAACTTGTGGGTCTGGGGATGATTATAGGATATATTTTTTTTCATATTTACAATACTTTCGATATATATTAATATATAATATATTTTCACTTTAACATGCAATTTATTCTGCTATGTTATTTCAAGCGTCGCTAAGCAACCGTTGCTAAGCAACACAGAATTTTGTTGCTTAAAGAAAACATCGCCCGAAATGAGCTTCTTGAACGCTCACGTGTATATATATTCTATAATTAAAATTTATTTTAATTTAAATAATATAAATTGAAATTATAGGTTGTCTGTATAACATTCTAATAAATAATTAAGAAGATTTCACCGATTCAAAATGACCCCTCCTAACGAGCCGTATGGAGAAAGTTAGAAATGTGACTTGGTTAAATGTAATTAAATAAAAAATCTTAAATTTCATGGGTAAATTTATGAAATGAAAACGAGATGAGAGTAATAAATATAAAAGCTATCGCAACGAGCGCTGTGAAGCATCTAGAGTCTAGACGCACAATTTCCGCTCACATACGAGTATACACTACAACTAATGAACCCCATATAATTATTATCACTTACAAAGTGCAATAAACTAATATAGTCTACACTTTGCCAATTATTTGTATATAATTATTAATAAATTATACAATTATAGAAATAAAATAAATTTATAAAAATAATATATTTAACCTAAACATTCTATTTACTAGGTAGCACGTGTAATCCGTTCGTGCGTACGAAAAGCTCTTTAAATAAAAACTTATCTATAAATATGGCTTTATGGTAATATATTTTTATAACAATACATTTTTGTGTAGAAAAATAAAATTCTAGTAAGAGTTTTTACGTTGGACGAAGTATTCAATGAAATCGGGGTAACGCTCACATTTTCAATAAAAATATTATCTAATAGTAGGTAGAGGTATACGCCTATACTACGCCCATTTCGTGAAGTTAATTTGAAATATTATTACAGTACAATTATAATTATGTTAAAAGTTAATAATAGTTGATTAAATTAAAAAGTAACACCCATGTAGTTTTGACCCAGCAACCTATTATATTAGATCAACCATTAGCGCTGTTGTTGTGCAGTGGCACAAGCGTGTGACTGTAAACTCGACGTTCGTGGATTCAACTCCGACTCGTGAACACATATTTAATATTTTCATTATCTCTGGTAATAAGGCAAAACTGCCACTAAACTCGCAATGACATGAAAATTCGATGGAAAGGGGGAAACGAAATGTGTTTACACTAGGTTCACCATTTGGAATCACTTTAAAATCAATAATATTTTAAATTCTATGTATTTAAACGCTACTTAATTTGGTTTATGTATTAAATCCCTTAGAGCGATTAGATATTTAAAATTTTATAAAAGTTTATTGGAATATTAACGCTTTGTAATTGGTATTTAATTAATAATCATCATTGTTGATCAAACTAGAATCACGCTTACTACATACGTATATACACTTTTTTTCAACTTCACGCTGTATCCCGTATGTAGCGGGGTAGGCAGAGGGAGACTAGTGTAAAGGCACTTTGATCCCCTGTTTCCGCTGAATTCTGGAAGCATTCATTGTTGAGTAGCGGCACTCAACGCCACGCTTTTGTTTCGACACCAAAACAAAGAAATGAAAGTACTAAATATTTCATTTCCTCGAGTGGAAATCAAACCTACAACCTGTTGCGTTGACAGTCTTATGTTTAGGCCCCTACGCCACGACACCCTGATCTCATCATCTTACATAAGGATCCCCTTTCAAGTTTCAATTTACAAAATATTTTTTATATATTACAATAATGTAGAAAACCTTAAAGAATATACTGAGTTAAGAGATAAAACAAATCACCTTTAGATCTCCACAATATGAGATCAGAGAGGTCTACTGGAGCATCCAAACATCGCTAATGTGGGCTTTAGTATAGTATAATTTACTGCCTACAACGTTGTTCAATGGGTGAAATTACTTACAATTCGTCTGTATGAATATTTTAATTATTTTCGCATTATTTATTGTACCTCGAGACGATTTGCTGTAAATTGTTTTGTAATATACAGAGGAGTTTTTTTTTTACATTTTATTATATTTTTTTCCTTGTATATTAATCTTATAAGTAGAGAAAGAGATCTTACTAAAATTTTATAAGATTAAATTCTTGTATTTACAAAAGAATTACATACAAAAACTATATCATTTTAAAATATACTTATGTATTTAATATTAAAGAAGCAAAGCTTTAGGCTTCAAATGTAAGAACATAATATTGTCTTAAAATACTCACCGACACCCGCGTCTTGGGATTCCTGCAACAAAGAAAATGCAAATGAAAATCAGCGTCTACAGCGTCATCGTACAAAATAAACTCTCTCAATACGCAAAGCCGGCAATTCATAATTACAGAAACAAACGAGGCGACGGTAATTGTTGTTTTGTTGTTTTTGTATATACATTTTTTTATGTTTTATGTTTTTTATTTAATATTTTTGTACAAAATTAGTATTTTTTATTAGAGAAATAATTGAATGTATGTGTTTTTAATAATCTATCAGCTTCACCCTGTACTCCGCACACAGCGGGTAGGCAGCGGGAAACTGGCGTCACGAAACTCTGCTCTCCATTCTGGAGGCACTGCGTGTCGAGTGGTGGAACTCAACACCGCTCTTTGCCTCGACACCAGAGCGAACAAAAGAAAATATAAATTTAAATAAATACATATTTCACTTCGTCGAGTGGGGCTCGAACCCATAACCAGTCGCGTTTACAGTGACACTTTGTGCCCCTGCGCCGCGACGAACCTTTTTTTTTATTTTCCTCTTCTCTTCCTCTTATTTGTGTAAGTCACATGAATGTTATCTATTGTTTCATAATCACGCAAATTGTAAATTAAAAACAATATAAAATACTCGTATAAATATTTATTAGTACCTAACTATAATATAGTTTCGTGTAAGCTTACTATTTAATCATGATTTATATTGTTAGCCTCTGCATTGCAAATAATGAGAATAAGATATACAGTTTTAAGATATTCAGTTTCCAATATAAGTAATAATATCTATTATAAACGCTCATTAAGTCCGATAAATATTTTTTATACATATGCATATATTTTCAAAGAAAAGGTCAATTATTTTAAAGAACTGTTAGAGTGTATCGTGATTGACTTTGTGTTAAAACAATTTGAATTTAAAATGGTGTTGAATATACTCAGTGCTAACCGTGAGTAGACTTTTATTATTCACCATTAACACTACAATTATGTGCTTGTTACACTATATGTTGTTGTTACATTTACATAGAAAATAAAACCGGAAAAATCTCTATAAAAAAATCAAATCAGCTTCACGCTGTATCCCGCACATAGCAGGGTAGGCAGAGGGAACCTAGTGTTAAGACAATTTCCACTGAGTTCTGAAGGAATTGCATGTTGAGTGGCGGAACTCAACGCCGCGCGTTGCCTCGAAACCAGAGCGAAGAAATGAAAATATAATTGTAAATAAATATTTCATTTCCCCGAGTGAAGATCGAGCCCACAACCAGTCGATTTCACAGTCACACTTAGTGCCACTGCGCCACGAATAGCCTCAATCTATAAAACTTATTACATAAAAGAAAACCAAACATCCATTATATTAGATCCTCAAATCTGACATAACAAGTTGCCGTCGACCGCAACAGGAAAGGGATCCAATAGATTCTCGAGAGATTTAGTATAATTACATCTTTTCGAGGGTATTAAGGAAAGTTCGCCCGCCTGATTAATCAACTTATCGCTAAACAGAAGTGTTATTTTGGTATTTGTTCTAACATATTAATTTTGGTAATATTAATTAAATCTAAAGGCGAGAAGGGAGTGTCTTGACACTGGGTAACCAGGTTCCCTCTACCTACTGCTTTGTACGGAAAATACCATTAAACTAAAAAATAATAAAAGTATTATTATTTTTTGTGTATTTAGGGTTCAAGTGTATTTTGGCGAAATTCTTATAATTTTTAAGTACGTAATATGTACATTTTCTTTGTAAATAGTATAAAAAAATAAATCTCATATCCCACAAGCGGACCAATCTGTCAGCTTCTTTGGAATGTGTCTTGTAATTTAATAAACATCCATTTATAGAATGTTTGTGTTATAAAAAGCTAAACTATAAAATGATCGAAAAAAAAACTTATTAGAGATCAATCAATAAATATTGATTTCACTTTCCGATTATTTATAAAACACAGTATGTTGGGCATACATAACTCATAGCTATAATTTGTTTAACCAAAACGAGAAGTAAAAAAGAAAAAGTTTTAAATATAAATAGATAACCGGACTCGTAGTTATATTGTTACCTATATAGTGTTATATACCTACAATTAGAAACCGGCTTCAATAAATAATATCTATCTTAACGGAGTGTCTTAACACTAGGTTCCCTCCTCCTTTCCCGGCTATATTCAGGATACAGTGTACTAAAATAGAATACTAAAAAGGATCTTTTATTAAAAAATTACATTAAAGAAAGTAATAAATGAACCATAATAACTATATTGTTTGCAAGAATTTAAGCTTCTTGGCTTATGAGTATTTTATGAGTTTAATAAGTTTTAAACTAAGCTTCGAAAGGCGGGCAAGTTATCGCATTAAAAGACTGGTGATTAAAATACCCCGCGCATCGTATTGGATAGTTGTGTTCTAATAGAACCTCATAAGAATACTATATCAACACATTTTGAAGCTGTCGTGACGCAGAAGAAACATAGTGCTAAGACACTCCGTTCCCGACTTTCCGCCGGATTTTTCGATTGGCGGAGCTCAACGTCGGGTTTACGCCTTAGTTCCAGAGCGAAGTAATAAAAATATTAATAAATAATAATTAATTCCCCCGAGTGAGGGTCGAACCCGCAACCAGTTGCGTTACAGTCACACACTTGTGCCCCTGCGCCACGACTGGCAGTTAATATAAAGGTCATGAGGTTATGAGTAGCATTAATATAAAGGTTAGTATTGAACATTAAATTATTCCAATTACATCCAATTTAATTATACAAGCCCAAATTAACGTGCGAGGTTAACAGTTCACGCATTTACTACTTTAATAATAGGATACTTTTTAGTAAAAAAATATATTGTGTTGGAGTTTCTAGTATTAATATCAAAATAAAAAAAAACAATCTCACGCTGGATCTCGCACACAGTAGGCTAGGCGAGAATTTAGTGTTAAAAATAAAAAAAAGTTTTTTTTTTAATTTTTAACACAAGAAAAAATCTATGTATAGATCTAGAGCGATAACGTCTATATAAGTATAACATGGGGTAGCAACTATATATAGGTCAATCAAAATTTGCAAAGTCCTAAAGTGCAAAGTGAAACCTAAAATATCGATCAAACGTCCGTCGCACATAGGCAGGCACCTTCATAGTTGAAAAATAGCCTTATCAGATAAACGTAAGCCAATTGGTCACTAATCTCGTAAATATCAAATTTTCCTGCTACACTAAATATTGTTTATCGAGTGTGAAAATAACGATAAAAAATATCATATGCTAGGTTTGCTACTTGAAAAATGAAGTGCTGAGAAACAATAGGAAATCTTCATATATATATCTAGAATTAAGAATACATGTACATACACAGAATTAAGAATACATATATATCTAGAATTAAGAATACAGATCAAAATATGTTTTAAAAAATTCATATTACTTATTGAAATTTCAAAATAATCCAAAAAAAATATGAACAATTACAATTTTCGTAGAAAATAAAACAAAAGTGATAAGCATGCAAGGTGTTTCGATATTGTGTTAAAGATAATTTAAGATGACAGCAGTTGCTATCGAAGAAGCTATTTTGCACTCTATAGCAGCTCTACTCCTATAATAACACTTACCGCCCTATCACATCCACATATCGTTTCCTTACCGGGATAAATATACATGAATACTTACAAATTTCCTTTTCTCTTTCTCTTTCACTTTTAACTCAGCCTCTTTTTTTGCCTGTTGTATGAGCTCATCCACGAACTCTGAGGCCTGACGCAATTTTTCTGGGTCACTCTTGAACTCCTCTATCCTTTCATTCAGAACAGCCGTCTCTGAGTCCTCTCTCATTTTGATAGATTTACTATGTAGTAAAAAAGTCTCACAGGTGGTTCTACACACGACGGCGATAAAACGCAGGCGTCACAAGTGTTTAAACGTTTTGTTTACCCACCATCAGTTGAATTACGACTTTTCGAGTATTTTTGGAAGTGGCTAGATTTAGAGCCTTGGCGGGAATTCAAAGGAATCAGTCATAAATGAATTTCAACCGCTCGAGTAGTTACCGATACGTTTATCGGCGACAGTGTTTCCAGAGGTACTAACCGACTGGGCCGTTCTCGCTCATGCGCTGACGAGAGTTGCACGGACCGCGCGGTAATAGGTGGATATTATAGAGACTTCATATTAACCCTAATCACTAGCCATAAACGGTGTAGACAGTAGAGTACTCTGATCTATAGTCCAATAAGTGCTACGTTGTAAAAGATGTTCAAACGTTTTAGTCCATAAACTAGAAAAATTGTTCTGATAGATTTGTTGGTGTGAATGGAAAATCTAAGTATAATTTACGATACCTGTGCAAATTATGCAAGTTTACTAATTTTTAAATATAAAAAAGATATTACAGTAGTTAATTTATTAAGAATTATATTCCATTACTTATATTTACATAATTTCCATCATGACGCAGTGGACCAACGTCTGGCTATAACCTCGATTGTTTTATATTCTTGGTCTGAATAAGATCAGACTAATAAATTTAATATTATTTTTATTCCCACTTTTTTATTTTATTAATGTCTTAAATTCAGACCGAAAGTGGAGAAGACAGTCGTGATACTAGATTGCTATGTTTTAAAGGCATGTTTAATGTTCGTCAATGAAATATGAATCCCCACTTTTGGTATCTTCACACATTTGGTATCTTTTTCTATTAATCAAAATAAAAAATAAACACCTTTATGTATAATTAATTGTAATCTTTATATATTTTTTATAATCTCAATTTTTAACAAGCAGTTATCTCAAGGGAACATATCCCTCAAATGGTATTCCAATTTATGATGAAAACTTACTTAATAAACAATTCAAGTGTATGTCTCAGTTTGTCTTACCCAATTTTCCTTGACACAGCGGCCACGTGAAGGTATATGAATAAAACATGCGAAGTATTGTATGAAAAATCGTGTTAACTTACCATATTGAATATCGCATTTTTTTGGCTCCACTCAGTATCTCGCATATAATAGGTTAGGCATAGGGAACCTAATGTTAAGTTACACTTCGTTCTCAAATCAGTTAGTATCAAAATTTTCAAGACATTGCGCAACAAGAGTCTGAACTCACCTTTATATAATACTAGAACAAGGAAATGAACATGATTAATTCCCCTGAGTGGGATACGAAGCCGCAGGCGTCACGACAACCACACGATGTTCTACTGCGCGTCGTTGGCTTCATATTTGTCATTGGTATAATTATATAAACATATTTTAGATATGATTTCTGAAATAGTTCTTAATTTCTTCTTTAAACATCATTATTTGTGGGTTGACTCAAGCTCAAGGCTATGTAACTTATGGATAAATATCTCAATTCATGAAAAGTGAAGAATAAAATGCCAACGAAAAAATCACGTTTAAGCACACAGAAAACAATTAAGAATAAAATATTTTAGTTGAGACTTGTTAAATAACGTTTTGTTAAAATTACCAAATAACCTGTTAAGGCTTGAGACATTAATTTTAAGCAAGCGTATTTAGTTGTAGGGACCAAAAGTGCTCCCTAAGACTCATTGAAATTATATGGGGTGAGGGGAAGATAATCCGCAATCTAAGGCGTAAAATTTAACCAGAGGGTAGTTTGAGCAATACTTGTATTGTAAGTAGGTGGAGTTGGTTATAACTTGATTTAAATCTTTGTATGTGTGCCTGCCAGAATTAATAGGTAAAACTGCAAAAATACTTATTAAAATTTCGATGTAGCTTTATGAGAACGTATGGCTTAGTGGTCATAGCGCCTGGTCGGTTTCTAGGAGGCGCGGGTTCGAGTCCCGCTACGTTTAATTTTTTATACGTTTTCCTATCTAAGGTATTTCTCTTACCTAAGTGTGGAATAACACTTTAAAAATGTTAAAAGTAAAAATGAAGATATATATTTTTTTGTAGTTAGTAAGTAAACTGTTAAACAGTTTATTTTGAAACATTGATTCATTGACAATTAGAAAATTAAAAAATGTATGTAAAAGAAGTAAGATGATAATTATACTTTTTAACAAAACAAATCCCGACTTCTACCAGATCTCATAATCATAACCTACCCAAACTCTCATCAAGCTAACCTTGAAGTGCATCCTTTCTAATAAAAAAAGAACCATTGAAATTGGTTGGCGTGATATTGAGTTATTCGTATATTTATAGCGCACTTAGTTAAGGCAAATTTAAGATTTATGTGATTTTCTCATGGATAACATTGTCAGAAATGGGCCAATTAACATGGACCATACGGGAAACTTTCAAATAAAAAAGAATTATCAAATAAAAAGAACTTTCAAATAAAAAGAATTAATCGGTTCACCCAGTCAAAAGTTCTGAAAAAATAACAGTTGAATTGAGAACCTCCTGCTTACTGTCGTGGTGCAGGGGCACAAAGTGACCCCACTTAAGGAAATACAATATTTATTTAAATTTATATTTACATTTCTTCGCTCTAGTGTCGAGGCAAAGCGCGGCGTTGAGTTCCTTCACTCAACACTCGAACATGAAGGCTTTGCTTGAATGAATGATTGAATCAAATGAAAAGAATTCGGAGGAAACTGAGGAACGGAATCCTCTCCGACTAGGTTTCCTCCGCCTACCCTGCTTTGAGCGGGATACACCATGAAGTTGACCTAGTGTTAAAACACTCTGTTACCCATTTTCCACCGAATTCTGGAGTTATTGTGTGTTGAGTGGCGAAACTCAACGCAGCGCTTTGCCTCGACACTAGAGAGATGATACGAAAATATTAAACATTTTATTTTCTCGCGTGGACATGGAAGACACAACTAGTTGCATTTACTGTCTTGCCATACTTGTGCCCCCGCGCCACGACTGGTCTCTAAGTGGTATTAGTTAATCCATTATTGACAAATCATAATTATGCGAATATACAATGGCGTAGCTGGGGAGGTGCGAGCGGTGCAGTCGCACCGGGATCAAAAGGAAAGGGGTATTAAAGTCTACGATCAATTCTTCTAATTTTTTTTTTCAATCAAGAAATGTACACGAAAAATGAGAGAATAAAAATGAAAAATACAATCTCGCTATCATGTCACTATTACTAGTCGATACTGCTGATTTTGAAAACTTTGCTAGTCAAAAAGCGCGTAATGACTGTTTTTAAATCGAATGTTAAAAATTATATATAGTTAATATAGTTTTGAAGCAATAAAAATGTATATATCTACTGTACTGTGTGAAATCTGAAATCATTTTGACCATTTTAAAGGGCATCAAGTCCTAAGCAGCACCAGGCAGGAAATACCCTAGCTACGCCACTGGCTTTCCCCTTGGAGGAATGAAGTATTTAATATTTTCATTTCCTCGCTTTGGCAACGGGGCAAAGCGAGCAAATTCAGCAGGCAATGCCTCGAAACCCTTCGTCCTGCGGTACATTTCAATAAGAAATCAGAAATTGACAATATGAATCAATATGAAATTTTCCATTAAAAAAATATTTTACTACTACTTGTTATCAGAATAAAAAAAATGAAAACAATTTGAGTTGCATTATTTCGAAGTGGGAATCGAACCCAAAACCAAATTTGAGAATCTACAAAAAAAATAATGGAAAGTTGCTATGATTGCCAATTTCCTAAAGCCTTATTGAAATATTGGGCAGGACGAAGGGTTAGTAATTTGTATCCCGCATATAGCAGGGTAGACAGACGAAAATTTGTGTTAGGATATTCCATTCCTTACGCTCCATCCAATTTTCGAGATACTACATTATTGAGTAGCGGTACTCAACGCCGGGCTTTGTATATTGGTGCGAAAAAGTTAAAATTGTTTAAATATGATCATTTTCCCGAGCGGGAATCGAACCCACCCTACCACCCACATGCTTATGCATCTCTCCGTATATCTCGCCGTAGCCACGACTGTTCTCTATGACTTAATGATAAATAATATATAAAAGATAATATCCTCAGTAATATCCAGTCGTAGCGCCGAGACACAAATGTGTCTGTAAAAGCGACTGGTTGTGGGTTCGATCCCCACTCGAGGAAATGTAATATTTATTTAAATTTATCTTTCCATTTTCTCGCTCTGGTGTCGAGGTGAAGCGCGGCGTTGAGTTCCGCCACTCAACATGCCTTAACAACTCCAGAATTCGGCGGAAAGTGGAGAACGGAGTATTTTAACACTAGGTTTCCACTGCCTACTCTGCTGTGTGAGGGATACAGCGTGAACCTGATTTAATTTTATTTCTGATAAAATTGAAATAAATTAGTTATTCAGCTTAAGTAAGGTTTTACACCCATTTTTTTTAAATAATCAAAATATCCAGCTTCGTATGGCAAAATTGGCTAAATTTGCATTGAACCATTACTTAATAAAAGAAAACAAACGGTACATCTATTATTAATAAAAAACGAGGAGACTTGCCTGTCGCCGAGGGAAAGATTATATTTACATTATTTTTATTTCTCCACTCTGGTACACAAAACATGACAATGAATTCCTCTATTTTACACACAATGTCTCGAAATTTCGCGGTACGTAGTGAACAGAATGTCCGAACACTAGGTTCCCTCTGCGTACCCTGCCATGAGATATTCCATTCAACGTGAAGCCGCTTGCTTTTTTTAAACCAATGAATCATTGAAAACGACTCACCATTTCACGGATAATTTCAACAAAATATATTATTTATATTTATCGTAAATTATAATATCAAAGTAAACACAATTTTACCACGAAATCACAAAAAAAACGTCCACTTTAGACCACGTTTATAGGAAAATGCCAACTAAAATCGATTTTCCGCGCTCAGGCCGGCCTAGACAGTGATGGATGTATGTAAAATGTTCTATGATAGAAAGAGACAGCAAATACATATGTGTGCGTTACGTTGAACCCTCGGAAATGGGGTTGATTTTCATATCTTACTATGAATTCTCGATTCGAGATTCTTTTTTATATTAGTACTGTATATTTTTTATTATTATATTAAATGAATGGCTTCTATTTTAATTTTAGCGCTGTTACCCGCATGGAATCTACTATTAAGACACTCTGTTCCTCCACGCACTGTCTAATTTTCGAGGAATTGTATTACGGAACTCAACGTTGCGCTTTGGCTAATTACCGTAGCGAGGAAATTAAAATTTATTAGTCCAATTGGAAATCAAACCCACTAATGTTACGTTTACATTCAGAAGCTGTCTCTCTGCGCTACGACTACATACCTATTTCGATAAATTCACTTTAATATTATCTAACAGAAACTGCATAGAGTAGTGTTTATACAGACATTTTAATGTTATTACATGGAATATTTCATAAATTTTGAAATGTTAATAATAAAATACAAATTATGGTTTCCTCCTCCTATTTCTTGCCAAACCTTCTTAACTTTAAAAACATGTCGTTAGTTACAATAAATATTTCTACTGAAACAAGTACGTACTGTATTGTACAAACGTATATTTATTTTAGAGCATGTAAAACGGAACACGGCGTTAGGTTCCGCCGTGAGAAACACCGTGTCTCAATACAGAATTGCATTTACCTCCATCACCAAAACAGTAAAGAAAAAAAAACCTAACGAGAACCTAGCGTACGTAACAAAACTGTTTTCCTCACTACTTAGTACTAGATAACTAGAGCAGTGGGCTTGTTTAGGGATGCTGTGAAGATCTGTTCATCTCCAGGTATATAAAACCACCGACCCACTCGCGCTGCAACCGCTCAAACTTATTGTTATATTATAGCCACACTACTTACTTATTGTTATATTATAACTACAAAATGTTAACATAAATCGTTATCTGTGTGTTATTCTCATGTATTAGTTATATTGCTGTAAAGTTACGGCCCACATGCGGCTTCGCCCGCTTAAACTTATAACCAATTTAATACCAATTAAATAATAATTTATTTATTTTGTAAAAGATTAACAAAACTGGGTGGCGTGTGGGAATCGTAGTGTTTTAACACTATATTTGCTTTGCCCACCCTTCTACGTGTGGGATACAGAGTGAAACAAAAAAAAACCGAAAAGAATATAGCATAACTAATAAGAGATCTTAAGCGTTTATAGACTGTTTCAGCGAATGAAGAAAAAAAACTAAAAGCTTAAGTTGTTTCGAAATAAAAAAAGTAGGTCAAATTAATGGCGCTATTTTGAATTATGTAAGTAGTTTAAAGTTAATTAATTTTGCAGGCAAATTTACGTAAATTATTTTATACAAAACAAAAGAAAATGGAAGCTTAGCGCATTCACATTTTTTACTTACGATTGAATGGATACCACGCGATGGTTGCGATGGTTGTAGGTTCGTTTCATACAAGAATGTGGATACTGCCTTAAAAAGCTTATAAAAATTTAAACGTAGCAGGATTTGGAGCTCCTCAGAGGCAGCCACATAGTGTTTTCAAGTTTCTCAGGGACAATACCCTCTTCCCTACCCACCCGGAGTCGCTGTAAAAGCAAGTAGGGCTAACAGCATTAACCTCAAGTTCAAAAAAATATATTTGAATCTACCTCTCCTTATCAAGCTGTTTACTAACACAAAGATTAGAATTATCTTAGAGTATTTATCTTAGATCCAATCGTAGCGTAGGGGCACAAAGCGAGACTGGTTTTGGGTTCGATCCCCTCTCGTGGGGATACAATATGTATTTAAATTTATATTTCCGTTTCATCGCTCTATCTTAACTATTGGTTCTCTCTGCTTACCTTGCTGTGCCCAAGATACAGCGTTAAGCTGATTTGATTTAATTTTTATTTATCTTAGAATTATCATTTCTCAAGAGTAAATGCTATTTGAGGAAATAAAAATATTAAACGTTTTATTTTCTCGAGTGGGTATCGAACCCAACCTGTCGCGTTAACAGTCACACTCTTATGCCATTGCCCCACGACGGTATACACATACTCGTGAGGTGGCGTGTTTAAGTAACATAACACATACGATTTCTTTAAATAGATAAGTACGATGTTTAATTTCTTTAGGTACGAGTATAAAACTAGCGCAAACGTTTTGTTTAACGCACGTAATTAGTAAGTATGTATTTAAGCTTATCTCGTAAAGACAATTTCTAATAGCTTCATAACATAGCGTGGCAATTCACATTTAATTTCATGAAACTCAACGCTTCGTTTTGTCCTGTTACCACAGCGATGAAACGATAATTATTCCTCCCCGGAACAGGAAACGAACTGAAAAATCTGTCGCATTTGCTATGCCGGCCTTAAATCACCCTTTTCAATAGGCATATCTCTAATAAATACAATATTGCTATGAGAGGTGCACAATAGATGTTTCGACATTTAATTTTTATAAAACAATTAATAACGCCATTGCGGTACTAGTGCATGAGCGCAAGCGGGCCACTGTAACCGTGACTGTTTGTGGATTCGATTTCCACTCTAGTAAATGAAGTACTTATATTTCTATTTCCTTGTTCTTTACCATCTTCGTATCAGAAAGTATCCATCCAAAGTCATCAAATTAAGGTGACGCTATTAAACATGAGTGTAATTTTCGAGGTACATACATACGGAATAAAACGCTATCTACTGATTTAAATATTTTCGAAGAAAATGTTAATTATTTATTAAATTAAATAATAATTCAAACAGCAAGAATCATTAAAAATAATTATTATTTGATCATAGCATGCTTCCTGATCAGACCATGAAGCGAGTTCATATCATAATTTTTTTGATATTAAAGCGATTTTGGACGATTTTGAACTTTTTTTGTATTATCGATAGCTAGCGGATATTTTTTTAGCTGAACTCTCATATGAGATGGTTCTTTTTACCTCTACATATCCCATAAACTGGTATCTTTAAGTGCCATAGTACACACTAGTTGTTCTAGATCTTTTAATTTAAACCAATTATATTTACAACCAGATTGCTTATAATATGTATAATTGATTTTCATTGAAACATATATACAAAATTTCATCCAAATTGGGTCATTTTTATATTCATAGATTTATGATTTAACTAAAAAGATCAACTTTTACGTTAAAATCTATTTTACGTACGCATACGACGAAAATTTCATTTTGTTTTGAGAATTTCAACTTAGAAAATAAGAGAATATTTAACAAATTAAATAATTAATATACCAAAATAAAATAATTATAATATTGTACCATACGGTGCGGTAATAATTACATTAATTTTAATTCGAAATTTTCGAAATTCTTTTCCAAAAAGTTTCTAATCATAGCAACAACTGTCAAATATATCACTGACATTTAATTGTTTGACATTCCTAGTAACAAGCGCGCTCGGCGGCAGTTTATATCGTGTTTTCTCTGTTAATTCCAAGTTACATTAGTTTTATACATTAAAAATGGCTGTAAGTACTATAATAACACATTTTTATCTTATATGAAACGATATTTACTTTTAAATATAGTTATTACGTATTTAAGTGCAATATAACCTCAAATGATGTGCAATTTTTATGATATTCTTGCGTTTTTTTGGTACTTGGTTGATAAATTTAATTATTTTTCAATTGTTTTTAGTCGTTAGCTGCAGCTCAAGTGCAGGAAGTGCGTTCAATAACTCGTATAGAGCGTATAGGTGCCCATTCTCATATACGCGGTTTAGGTTTAGATGATGCTTTGGAACCTCGAGCCATTTCCCAGGGCATGGTGGGCCAGAAGATGGCTAGGAAGGCAGCTGGCGTCATATTGCAGATGATTCGAGAAGGTAACGATTTAATTGTTGTCATGGTAACTTGTTAGGTTATGTTTATGACTTATAATTATTAATAAACAATGTTTTTTATGCTTGAATATTATTATATCGTAAAAGAAATTCTTTTAATCATATTATTAATATTTAATTAGGTTATGAATATAAATTAAGCTTTATACTTATAATGTCTTATTAGGATTGTTAGAGAAAATTATAATTTATATGAGGCTAACAATTCCTATAACATACATAAATAAATTTTCTTCTATGAATGTTATAAATTTAGTTACAAGCAATGATAATGAACTAATAAAATAATACAAATAAAATGAAATAGTAAAAAAACAAATCTCAAAGAGTAGGGAATATATTCAGTAAGATAGTATCTGACTGTAAAGTAGCATATTCACTCCTCTGTTACTGTAATGGTGATATATTTTGTTTTCATTTCCCCACTGTTAGGTGAAGCACTTCATTTGCAGTCTCAAAATTAGGCTGAAAGTGAAGAACAGTGTCTTAAAAATTGCTATTTGTGGGATTTTTTTTATTATTATTATAAATACTTTGATTCTTCTTCAAGAATTTTTTTTAAATATAAAAAATATATATTTTTATCAAATCTAATCTCACTATATTCAAATTCATATATATTTTCTTGGTCTTATATTTTTTAAATGTAAAATAACACTAAAACTAAAATATATATTTATTACAATTTTATATAGGTAAAATAGCTGGTCGAGCAGTCTTGCTGGCAGGTCAGCCCGGTACAGGAAAGACAGCGATTGCAATGGGTCTCGCACAAGCATTAGGCCCGGACACTCCTTTTACAAGCATGGCGGGTAAGTTAGCTTGTTATTACAGTAGAAACTCAATAAAAATAATAATTGTTGGGCATAAGCCATTCACACAATTGTAAATTCACACCCTGCTATGTGCAGGGTAGCCAGAGAGAACCTGAGAACCTAGTCTCATTACAGTGCGTGGGGAGTGGAAGCATTTTAATGGGTCTGGTTCCCTCTGTCTAGCCTGCATTGAATAAATTTAAATTATTTCTTAATATATTTGTTTTCAGGATCCGAAATTTATTCCTTAGAAATGAGTAAAACTGAAGCTCTAACACAAGCTATTAGGAAATCTATAGGCATTAGAATCAAGTAAGTCTATTAAACATTGCATTGTAGAATATTTTTCATTTACTTAATAGATGTATGGCAGTTGTAAATAAGATTTACGTGTTCAAATCTATAATAATTTAAAATATATAATTAATTTAAAATCTGAAAATGATTTCTCAAATATATTCTTATAATTTAAACTTTTTTATGTTCAACTAAATAATTATTTGTGAACAGTGTTGATTCTGCTACACATAACTAATTATATGTTGCTAATATTGTATCTAAATGTGTGACTGAGTGACTGTAAACACAACTGGTTGTGTCACTCAAGGAAATAAAATATTTATTTAAATGTATATTTTCATTTCTTCGCTCTGGTGTAGAAGTAAAGCACGGCGTTGAATTCCGCCTCTCAACATCTATTTATGAGTAATTTAGTTACTACTCGCGTCACAAAATTGATGTTTTACAAGATGGACAGCCTGTACTTAATGCAATAAATTAAACGAATTCTTTAGAAGAGGCGTATGGGAAACTTGTGTGATCAACAAAAATAATATATGTATAAGTGAGTACAAGTGTGTAATTGTAAACGAGACTGATCGTAGGTTCGATCCTCACTCCAGGTAATGAAATATTTATTAAAATTTATATTTTCATTTCTTCGCTCTGGTGTTGAGGCAAAGCGCGGCATTGATTTCCGCCACTCGCCACACAATGCCTCGAGAATTCGGTGGAAAATGGGGAACGAAATGTATTAACACTAGGGTCCCGTTGTTGTGTACGTGGCTGCCCTGAGAGCAGATTCCTGTTCAGATTTGATCTTAGTATTTTTTTTACTTTGATTATTTTCTGGCCGAGCGAATTATTAAACTTCAAGGTGGCCACGACTTATCAACCGTACTGTACTATTTTTTTTTTTAAATTTTCAGAGAAGAATCAGAAATTATAGAGGGTGAAGTGGTAGAAGTTGTAATAGAGCGTGCGGCCGGCAGCGGTGGAGCGAGGACTGGTCGACTAACGTTGAAGACAACCGACATGGAGACCAACTACGATATGGGAACTAAGATGATTGATTCATTGCTTAAGGAGAAGGTGAGTACCAATGATTTTATTTTTAATATTTTTTCTTTTTAGGTGCACCCTGTATTAATGGGTGAGAGTTTTTTATGTCTTTGTATAGCAGAGTAGGTTAAATCTAGTGTTAAGACTAATAAGAATTCAGGATATTTAGTATATATACAGGCTGGAAGCGTCTGCGCTCCTTTTACGGGAGCTGCATATAGGGTAAAATATTTACGTTAAAAAAATGTATCAATATTCATCAACGATTAGACGTTAGATCTAAGATTTTTTTTTTCATTTTACAATATTTATCCATACCTGTAACGAGAAATCTCTCGATCTCTCGTTCTATTTTATGCAATTACCTATTTTCTATAATAAACCTGAACAACGTTCAACATCACCGCCAATACCTAAGTTAAAAAATTTGAATTGCACAATAATGTTAAGCAAACCATTTACTTTTGAACTTGGCGCACATACAAAATTCCGATTTTTCTGTCCACAAAGTCAAGAACGATTCGACGTTCATTATTGAACTTGGCTCGTTTCACGACAATCAATCAAGTTTGAAACGATTCGTTTTATTTCAGGTGCAAGCCGGTGACGTCATAACTATAGACAAAGCGACTGGAAAAATTAACAAACTCGGTCGCAGTTTTGCAAGGGCAAGGGATTATGATGCTACGGGTATTTTTTATTTTATTCTTATACTTTTTGTATGCTTCATACATCTTAATAATAAATCAATCTGTTTTCTCTTATCTTATTTAATTGTGGGAATCGAACTCATAACTATCGCGAGTACACAAGTCTGTGCTATGAAATTGAAATGACTCCAGTTAATCTTTTAGAAATATACATATTTCTATTATACATAAATATTTAATTCAAAATATTTTTTGTAAAGTAATAGTAAAAGATGGTTGTAATGTTTTGGATCCGTCCCACATGAGGGAGAATTGTTTTCATGAAATTAATTATAGTCACTATGGCGAGACGTCTGTATGTCTATCTGTTGCAATGAATGCACCGATTTTTTATTTTCATTTACTTTTTTGTTTGAAAGCTAGGTAAATCAGAGTATTCTTGGTCATGATTCAAAAAATAGTCGTTTGTTAATAGTTTAATTCTAATTGTTTATTTAGTTTGAGTTTTTTTAAATTAGGATTTATTATTTTCAATTGTTTAATTGTTTTCCTTGTTTTTAGGTCAACAAGCCCGGTTCGTACAATGTCCCGAAGGAGAACTTCAGAAGAGAAAAGAAGTGGTACACACCGTCACATTGCACGAGGTGGATGTCATTAATTCCCGAACACATGGGTTTTTGGCTTTATTTTCTGGTATGTACGCAGAATTTTGTATTTTCTATTTTGTTTTTGCGCTTCACGCTATATCTCGCAGTGAGGTAGTGAGATCCTTAGAACCTAGTGTTAAGACACTATGTTCCCATTAAAACACTTCCGTTCAGAGAATTCTGGAGGCATTGTGTGTTGAGTGGCGAAATACAACGCTGCGCTTTGCCTCGTTATCACAGTAAGGAAATAAAAGTATTAAACATCCCTCGAGTGGGAATGGAACTTACTTCCAGCTACAAGACTGGCCTCAATTAAATTATATAATTTAAATTCTTAACATTATTATTTCTTCATTTTAGGTGATACAGGTGAAATAAAATCAGAAATACGCGAACAGATAAACAGTAAAGTGGCGGAGTGGAGGGAGGAGGGAAAGGCGGAGATGATTCCCGGAGTGCTATTCATAGATGAGGTCAGTTGCTTATTGCTTGAGTGAAGTGTTTTTTTGTATTTAGTTATTTTTTTTTATTTTGTGAGAAATGATTTTTTTGTTAGAAAAATATAATTGACTGTAAACGCGACGGTTGTGGGTTTGATTCCCATTCGGGTAATGGATTATTTTTATACCCCCTCTCCGACAAAGCAAAACGTGGCATTGATTTTCAACACTCAAAACAGGTCTTGACTAAAGTGACTAAGAAGTAATTGTTTTTTTTTTGGTATTCGTTGCACTTTGTAAGAAATGGAGAATGGAATGTCTTAACATTAGATTCCCCTTTGCTATATGCAGGATACAATGTAAAGCTGCTTTTCTTTTCTTACTAAATATATCTCTCCTTTCCAGGCGCACATGTTAGACATTGAATGTTTCTCATTTCTAAATCGAGCATTAGAATCGGAGACAGCGCCGGTAGTGATAATGGCGACAAATCGCGGAATTACTCGCATCCGCGGAACTAATTACAAAAGTCCGCATGGAATCCCGCTAGATTTGTTAGACAGAATGATCATTGTGCCCACAACGCCGTACAGTCACCAAGAGTTGAGGGAAATATTGAATATCAGGTTGGTAATCGATGGTAATATTGGTAATTTATGTTGTATATATGTTTTATGAGTATTGGTGCTATTTTTGTGTAGTCATCGAGACTTAAAGGAGCTATTGAATATAATAATAGTAGTATTAGGTATTTTTGAAAATAATTTTCGTATACTCGTCAAGAATTGAAAGAATTATTGGATGGGTTTGTATCGATGATAATATTTTTGTGGTAATAATTGGTAATATTCATTGTTGTTGTTGCGTTTAATAAATGTAAGTTTAAAAATATTAATAACTAAAGATATATTTTTTCCATACAAGATGCGAAGAAGAAGACTGCCAAATGTCAAGCGACGCGCTGACGGTGCTCACGCGGGTGGCCACGGAGACGTCGCTGCGGTACGCCATACAGCTCATCACCACCGCCTCGCTCGTCGCCAAACGCAGGAAGGCCACCGAGGTGAGGACACATTCCAAGATGAAAATATATACCTAGATATATAAATCAGCTTCACGCTGTATCCCGCACATAACAGAGTAGGCAGAGGGAAACCAGTGTCAAGACACTCTGTACCCGAATCCGACGGAAAGTATTCCGTCGGATTCTGGAGACATTGAGTGTTAGTTTTAACTAATTCTTATTGACTGAACACTTTGTTTAAGGACATTATTATTATAAAAAAAAAAATAATGGAATAAGACGTCTGTTTTTTTTATTTTTCCCCTTTTTTATAAATGTAAACTAAAATAATTTGCAGGTGAGCATGGAAGACGTTAAGAAAGTATATTCACTATTTCTCGATGAGCATCGATCTGAGCAATTTTTGAAGGAATATCAAGATGAGTTTATGTTTAACGACGGTTCTGGAGGTTAGTATTGTCATTTACGTTGATTTCTACACTATCATTGTAGTTTATTTTGTAGAAAAAAAAAACTATTACAAAACTATTTAAATTAAATCAACAATAAAAGATTTGGCTCATATTTATTTAGTAGGATTTCTATAGCTTAGTGTTGCCAAAATTAATTTTTTTGTCCCATTTATTGTTAGGACATTTTTTAGAAAATTGGAGACTAACTAATAGTTTTGAGAATTTTCAATTTTTCTATCATATTTGGTTAGGGAGTTTGGTAGTTTTTGTGTAGTGTAAATAATTTGGTTTAAAATGTTATTATTTCTGCATTTTAATAGGCGTGTGAAAATAAGAAAATTATAGATTTGTTTGTCTCTACCATAGTAGTGAACAAAATGTAATTTACTTAATTAGAAAACGTATAAAAATTTGAACGTAGCGGGACTCGAACCCG
>DWAN01000369.1:0-24940 GCA_018230445.1 Heliconius hewitsoni | reverse complement strand
ATTTCATCTCCTCGAGTGGGGTTCGAACCCACAACCAGTCGGTTTTACAGTCACAATTTGTGCCAATGCGCCACGACTGGCTGACTGACTAGACTCAAAATCTTATACAAGATTTGCTGCTATTATATTGTTTTATACGATGCAAATAAAATCTAAAAAATTCATGATTTACGTTTACTATTTTGCCATTAGTAAAAAAAACTAGTTCAAAGTGGAATGATGAAGGGCTTTGATGTGACTTTTATTTTACGGTTCAGTACAAAATTAGTCCCGAATCAAATGTAAATTCCGAAATACTCATACTTATGTAAGAAAATTTTGGTGCAAATGAGTATTTTTTTATGTGTGATTAAAGTTAAATAATTCGTGTTTTTCTTTTAATTTCACAGATATGGCTTTATACGTGAAGTACATCAAAAATACAGGGTGAGTGTCGTTTTTATAAACTAAAAAGTTAAAAGTTCTTAATATGTTATTTATATTGTGTTCCAAAAAAATATATACATAGCTCTAATAAATTAATAATGTATGTTGTCTGTTAGATAATATATTTAGAATAATAAACCGTATGTTGTGGACTCATGGATGAAATCATTGAAGTTTGTATTGAAGCACAACACAAGCGTATACTTGACAGGTTGCGGGTTCAATTCCTACTCGAGGATGGAAATGATATATTTAATATAAAATTTTCATGTCTTCGTTTTTGTGTCGTGGCAAAGCGCGGTGTTGAGTGCCGCTTGCAACGTTCAACATTCATTGCCTTCCAGAATTCGGCGGAAAGTCGGGAGTGAGGAGTCTTAACACTACCTCCTACATGCCTACCTCGCTACATGCAGGATGCATCATGAAGCCGAAAACTTCCTTCAGATCTTTAAGCGTTCATGATTACACATAAGATTCACAATTTTAAACTTTAAAATCATCTAAATAACAAGAATTTAAATAATCATTTGAAATTAAAATATTAACGACCAAATTCATATGTCTAATATATTTTACTGGCTACCCCGTCTAGGGACACGGCGTGAAGCTAAATTTCTATTATATTTTAAAGCATATTATTGCAAAAATATTTGCTAAATTAATTAATGTAATTGCCACAACGCTTCACGACATTTCTTACGTTTATAAGAGAAATGTAGTTTTAAACTTAATTTTGGGAACAAACAATATTTTATCTATCTAGGTATCTACTCAAAAACTGATTTTGATGATTTTTTTAGGGTTACTTAACAAAAAATATGTTATTATTAGCTTTTGAGTGAGTAAAACTAAAAATGAGTTTTTCAATTTTCAATAAGTTGAATAGTACCAATTTGAAGCTTGAAATAGCCAATTAAATGTAAAGGTAAAAATAAAAATTTGAACTGTAAATTGTGAATTACGCGCGGTGAAATATAAATTTGGAGCGAAATATATTATATGTAAACCAATAAATTATATACGTGAGAGTTTAATCAAGTAAAAGTACTCTTAAAGAAAAAAAATTACATAAACAAGAATTTCAAAGTCCTGTGACGAAATCCTTTAGAGACGAAAGCATTTGAAGGTCATAGCTTATATACATAGTATAGTATGGTACGGGATAGCTCTCAGGAGGCTTTTAGAAGTTTTTAACGACACAAAACAAATGGAAAGGTACAATAAGGGTACTCTGTTCTACATTATTATATGATGCTTGTTCGTTAATTTTTCAAATCGTTATCGTATCTTTTTATTTTTTCATTACAATGTAACAGTTTAAAAATGAAAATAAATAAAATATCTTGCTATAAATGAAAAGCTTAAAGTGAAGCTTACATAAATAAAAAAAAATGTACGTAAATTTCGTGGCGTACTGACTGGAACTGTCTTCATTGGAAAAACGACGGGGTGGAGTGTGGGTTCGATTTCGCTGGCATTCGAATGAATTATTTTAATATTTTCATTTCCTCGCTCTGGTGACATGATAACAACTGAATTTGCATAAAATTTATACTCATATGCATAAAGGTATATATTATCCGTAATATAACCCAACGTGGGTTACATTATGGATAACAACACATGATTTTTTCATATCATTATGTAGGTTAGCTGTCAACGAAATGGAAATCGCTTTAATGATTGTCACCTTCGTTGAAAGACAGTTTGCGTTTGACTGAGGAGAATTTGCGTTTGACTGAGGAGTAACCCAAAGAAGCACTTATTTTACTGGAGAGGGGAAATGAAAAACTTCTTTCCCCAAAATGGGGTTCGAATCCACTGTATACAGTTACTGCCTTATAAAAATTATAAAATTAATACGTTTGATATTATTATATAGCACAACGCTGAACGCTTGCTGAAGCTGATAGAAAATGTATACCGCTGGCTACCCCTAGGCACCATCATTAATAATCGTGTGTTTGTCGTCCACGGCGGTATTTCTGACACCACGGACTTGGATATGGTGAGAAGCCTAGAAAGGGACAAGGTATGTTTTGATTTATGTAAGATAAGACATTACAAGAAATTATAATTTTGTGAAAAACAACGGTAAGTATCTAATATTTTAATATCTTTTGGGCTGTTATTTACAAATTTGATTCTTCGTATTCGATATTAAAGTAGTATTATTCTATAATTTGTATTTAATATTGTAGGAGGTATTATCGATTGCAAAACTATGTATATTGAGTTTTATTAAAAACCACTGCCGCCAGCTTCGAAGATATATTATAGAAGATATAAGATATAGCCTAATTTATTATCAACAATAAATATATTTTCCCTGGCTCTTAGTCACGTACAAATATTTAAGCATAACCAAAGATCCATTAATATTAAAAGTAAAGTTACTACAAGCCCAAATTCGTAATAGCTATAAGAGATTTTAAATTGAAATTAATATTCATTTCGGCCAATCGTCTTACTGTAGTAAATTTTAATGCGGATATTTCGGTAACGGCTAGTTGTTGAAAATCGTAGTTATTATAATACTTGTATCAATAATACAAGTACTAACAACTTAAGAATAATAATGTTATTATTACAAGTATTAATAGATAATATTATTACGTTTGAAATAAGAGCGACTATTTTCCTAATTAATAGTTGAGATGTTTTTTGTAGCTTCACGCTGTATACCGCACATAGCAGGGTAGGCAGAGGGAACCTAGTGTTAAGACACTCCGTTCCACACTTTCTGCCGAATTCTGGAGGCATTGCGTGATGAGTGGCACAATTCAACGCCGCGCTTTGCCGCGACGCCAGAACGAAGAAATGAAAATATAAATTTAAGTAAATATTTCATCTTCTCGGGTAGGGATCGAACCCACAACCCGTCGGTTTTACACTTTGTGCCCCTGCGCCACAACTGGCCTGGAACAGTTTAGATAAGGTGTCTACATCTATACTTACGTAACGAATCGGTGTACATGGAAGATATATATAAGAAAAAATGTTATTGGAGGCCTTTATTAATGTAATAGAACCCAAATCAATGATTTTTAATTTTTTTGCCCGTTTATCTGTTAGTTAGTGCGTTTGTACACACTAATCTTAGAAACAACTTAATTTACTTTTCTATTTTGGCAAGTCTTCCTTAATACTTATTAGTGTTTGTTTTATTTCAATTGGTTCTCAAATAAAGAATGTTATGTCAATAGTTATTTCAAAGAGTTGCATACGACAATATTGCTATAAATTAACTGTTTTATTGAATTGGCGAAAACTTTCGCAATCAATGTATAAATATTTTCTATAAAAAGACAATGATATTAGATCACGTTAGTAATTGAGATGAGAAAATAAATAATTGTGTAGTACAAGCGGGTGAAGCCACGCGGGGGCCACTAGTAAATATAAAAAATATAATTTAGGATAAAAACAAAATTAGTAGCTATGACATTTTTCTTTGAAGCTACAATATTATCTTTCAATAGGAAGTTCATTAACGACACAAAAGATGGATGACTAAACAAATATAATATACTGCAATATTAATATACTTATTTAGAAAACGTATATTTTGAACGTAGCGGGTCGGATCTGGTCGTATTCCAGGAGGCGCGGGTTCGAGTCCCGCTACTTTAAATTTTTTATACGTTTTCTTAATAAGTAAATATATATGTTTTTTAATATAAAAAGCAACATGAATATCTTATAGGAGAAGTGGCAAATACAAATAGCATTATCTTTGCAGTACGTCTCCCTTTTGCGGCCACCGATGAACGAGAGCGCGAACCCCGCAGAAGTAATTGACAAGGTGGAGTGGAAGCAGGTGAGTATCAATTATTTATTCGCTTGCTCATCGATCGATCTTATTGTGCCTTATAACCGTCATATTTTGATTTATTTTATATTGAGATCGAGTAGTTTTTTTCCCAAAGTTAATATGAAATATTTTATCGTTTTTTTTAATATTATTGGACTGGAGATAAATGTTATAAAGGGAGACGAGAAATCGTATGCCCAAATATAAATTAAATAGGCAATACTAAAAATCAGCTCCATTAACAATTTGTGAGCGGAGAAAAATATGAAAAATAGTTTTATATACTTAAACGATATAAGTAATCCATTATAATAAAATATTGGTTGGTTTTAATTAAGTCTTAGTATTTTAAAGCACTTATGTAAAAACTAAAAAAAAGGAAATCCATTTTGAATCGATTAAAATCAATCATATTTTAGATGACAGATGTGACAGCTGATTGACATTGACACCTTGTCTAAAGATTTTTGAATTTTTTGCGTCGTTCATTTCTTTTCTTTTCGATGCGTTTTGAGTGCTTTCCCGTTCGTTTGATATTTTCAACGACTATTACTTTTCTAAAGTTAATAAGAATATATTTTTAATCGAGTTTTATATTAGAAATTGATCAGAGGATAAACTACTAATAATAAAACTGAACCAGAACATTCTAACGATCGCAGTAATCATCTGGATTCTGCGCTTATCGTGTTACCCTCGGTTTACTATCGGGTCACCGTCTAATTAGTTTCCGTGCAACTTGTAAAATCGTCTCACGAGTTTAATAGTTTTCTTGTTAAACAAAATAGTTCTAGTTAAGTTCTACGTATATAGCCAAAACAAAGCTGGCCTGCAAAGGAGGCCCAAATGTGTGAATGTAAACGCGTCTGGCTTGGGGTTCGATCCCTACTTGAGGAAATTTTATATTAACATATTTAAATTTATATTTTAATTTCTTCGCTCTGGTATCGAGCTCAAAACGCAATGCATCCAGAATTCTACGGAAAACGGTAGACGGAGTGTCTCAACACTAGGTTCCATCCGTCTAAGCTGCTGTGTGCGGGATACATTATGAAACTCATTTCGAAGCTTAGGTAAAATATAATAACTATCTACGTCTGAATATATATGAATATAATATGGGAGAGTGAGGCATTGTCATTACATCTCATATTGTTTTTTAAAACAGTCATGTGTATCGTATATTGTTAGTTTTTCCTCCCACTTTACCAGTAAGTAGGTATTGTGTTGGAACGTTATTCTAACGTAAAGTAAAACATTTTCAAATCGTTTCAGGGTCATCTTGAGGGTAGATGACACTGCAATGCAGTATAAACTAATTTAATAAAGAGTTTATGTTGTAATAGAGTTAACTAATAATAATTTGATATAGAGTTGTATTTTTTTTCTAAAGTAATTGTTAAAAATAGGATGATAACATAAAACATTTAATAATATAATAGTGGCGCAATGGCACAATCATGCGACTGTAATCGAGACTGGTTGTGGGTTTGATTATTATCACTCGAGGAAATGAAATATATAATGTTTTGAATTCCGGCACTCAACACTCAATATCTCTAGAATTCAGCGGAAAGTGGAGACGGAAATGTCTTCATGGCAAGGGAGTGTCTCAATACTAGGTTCCCAGGTTCTCTCTGCATACCCTGCTATGAACGGACAGTGTGAAGATGAAAAATAAAAGAAAAAGATAACTTGTAAATATACACCTAGAATATATAAGATACGTGTTCCGTATTTTATCAGAACGTAATTAGGTACTTTCTTGGCGTAATCTTGTCGATAAGTAGATTTCGTAGTAGCGAAACTAATACGTTTCAGTAATGAACTAAAGGAAGAGCTTCATTACCACTTTATTTAGTAATCAGTTGAGGCTTTGCACAACTTACGATTTCGTGTAAATTTATATAATATGAGGCCGCGCCGCAACCGCGCTGTAAACGCGACTGGTTGTGGGTTCACCCCCACTCGAGGAAATGAAATATTTATTTAAATTTATAGGATATGATATGATGGGCGCGGCGTTGAGGCTACTACTCAACAAACAATGCTTCTAGAATACCGCGGAGAGTGAAAGTTTTAACTTTAGGTTCCCTCTGTCTACCCTGCTGTGTGGGGAATATAGCATGAAGCTGATTAATATAGTATAAATACTGCTGCTAGTGCTTGTAAATATTTTTTGGTATATGGCAGAAAAGTAGTAGTAGAGCGTCTGTTTAAAATGTTTAAATAACATTATTTTCTATCACTTTTAAACAATTTAAAACTAGAATCTAAATACGTGGGAGTTGAAGCCAGAAAACTACAATGTTAGCTTGGCTTCTCGTGTCA
This sequence comes from Heliconius hewitsoni, assembly GCA_018230445.1. NCBI lineage: Eukaryota > Metazoa > Arthropoda > Insecta > Lepidoptera > Nymphalidae > Heliconius > Heliconius hewitsoni. The sequence continues at coordinate 18,369 of DWAN01000369.1, read as the reverse complement.
CGTACATAATACCGTAGGGCGTTATGATAGAACAGAGTTTGTTATAAAAACGTAATTATGTCATTGCATATACTGGCTAAGCTCATAATATATTTTTTAAAATTATACATATCCTACTATATATGTCTATATAAATTTAAAATTATCTATATTGACTGGCAGGGATGCTGTTTGTTATATACAAGATGTTTGTGGGTTCGTATCACACTTGAGAGATATTGGAATGTAAAATAGCTCTGGCTTGTTTATCAAAGACGAAAGACCTCTCCTAAGAACTTTTGCTCGCTTTGACAACAAGCGTTCAACGTATTCATTACCCAATATCAATATTAATCAATACGTGATCAAAATTAAAATTTTCATCATTTTCACAAAACCTGGAAAAATTTGATGATACAAAAAAGTATTTTAGAAAAGAGTGTTTTTACATTACATTATCTTTAACTTCTCTACTTTCTTGAGAAAAGGGAAAGTTTACCTCTGACCTCTCTCTGATTTCTTTCTGATCTGACTAAATATTATCATATAAATATTAATATCATTTTACATTTTATATGGATTCGCCCATTTTCATACGGACGGCCCCAATTAAGCCTTTTACGTAGTGTTACATATGGGATGATATCGATATTTTAATATATTTCTTTACTTTTAAATCGTGTAACGATTGGCTTATTGTACGTTCTTTATCACGTACAATTAACCATAGCAAATAATATTTAAACAATACATCCTGTACTGCTAACAATACATTATGAAAATCAGCTTCACGCTGTATCCCGCATAGGTTAGGCAGAAGAAACGTAGTGTTAAGGCACTTGGTCCCCCACTTTTCGCCGATTTTTTGGAGATATTGCGTATAGAATACTACTTAAGCTAGGCTTTCAACTAGAGATAATTAATTATAAGCAAGAAAATTGGGGATCTTAATAGGGCATGGAGTGTCTTAACATTAGGTTCCCAGGTTCCCTCTGCCTACCTTACTATGTTCAAGATACAGCGTAAAGCTAAAAAAACATTCATCCGATTGACCATAGAATCTACTACTATCGCATGCACATACAGTAAGAAATTCCGGATAAGGTTGGTGTATATTTAAATAGTACTATTTTCTCGGTCTGCCTAGGAGAAAAGAGGTAAACGTATTTTCACTAATTAAGTGTCAAATGGAGACTAAATACATATTACCATCTCGAAAAAACAATTAAAATCAAAAACTTAATATAATGTATATTATAATAAAGATATACACGTATAATTTGTGTTAGTATAGAAGAAACAAATGGTTTCGACTTATAATAAAAGATTCACGAAGCTTTCATTTCGTTTGCCAAATGTACGGTTTTATTGAGTTATTGTCGCTCTCTCATCACATTTCTTTGTCCTCGGCACAAAATCTGAAAGTATCATCGTTGAGAAATATTATTTTATCAGAACGGACCGGACCCTGAGTGTGACTCGATGAACTGTTCCATAACTGCTTACGAAGTTCTGCCCTCTGAGGGATTCTTGTACTATTTGTCGTTCGCTGTAAGCATGTGGTTATATAAGCGATTAGGTTATTATTAAGTTTATTTTGGGTTAAATTATTAATATGTAAAGTGCTACATTATATATAATTTTAAATAAAATAATTATTAATAATTATAAATTGATCATTTTCTAATAATATAATACATATAGATATAAACAAAACCACAACACATTATGACACTATCAGTTAGTGTATTAACACTAACAGGAGAATGGATTTACCCAAAACTGATGATATCATAAAATATTATGACTCTAAGCGTGATATATTAGTATATCTGGGTCGAAGTAGTAATAAAGTTTTGATTTCTTAAGCTTGTTATATAGTACGACCTTAATTCATTCCCCTTTTCATCTGAAAATTGATGTCACAAATTATAATAAACTGTAGAAAATATACCAAGTATTAAAGAAGACTGTTAAATCAAACCGAATTATGGAGGCATGGCGTGTTGAATGGCGAAATTAAACGCCGCGCTTTGCCTCGGCGTCAGAGCGAAGAAATAAAAATATTAATTTAAATAAATTATTCATTACTTCTAGTGGAACTCGAACCCACAACCAGTCGCATTGACAGTTTCACAATTGTACACTTGCATCACGACTGGTCTCTAAAGTTAAAAATCGCTTTAAAACATTAACTAGAAAATACAGACAGTGTAAAAAGGGAAAAATCTTGCTTGTTTTCTACTTTACATTTCACTCTACCTCTGAAAAAAAGTCGTTGTCGAATGAAAACACGTGCGTTTCAACATTAAGCTGGTTTAACAAAAACCACTGAGAGTGCTTTTGTTTTAGTTATTAACGAAATGCAGACTACAACAGCATTCAGTGATGCTAGTTAATCATAAAAGTTTTTGTTTAAAATATTATATTTATTTAAAATATCTGTTTTATTAAAACATATTGTTGTCTAAGGGCAATTTCATGCACGTTTCAATTTAATTTAATTTAATCTAATGAACCTGTTAAGGCCGTCGTGGCGCAGGGGCATATGGGTGTGACTGTAACGTGACGGTTGTGGGTTCGATGCCCAGTATTGTTATTTCTTCACTCTGGCAGCAAAGTAAAATGCTGGTGTTAAGTTCCGCCACTCAACACGCAATGTCTCGAATAATTCGGCGGAAAGTAGGGAACGGAGTGTCTTAGCACTAGGTTCCTTCTGTCTACCTTGAAATTTGCGGGATACGTACACAATTAAAACTTGTTGTAATCACCGCTTTCTATATTGAGTGGAGTTTGAACTTGTGAACAAAAGTACAGTCAAGATAATTAATGTACATCCTAAATTAACCACAGAGCTGGTAGTACGTGCTGATGCTGATGTTTAGTTGGATAACTAGGCATGCAGCACGAGATCTCATTCAATAAAGGTGCGCTATTTTCTCTATACACTAGGGTAAACATTTATTCGACTGTATAGCCGATATATGTATGACGCATTAGTTTTAAAGAATACATTTTATCCAAATTCAAACAGTTAATAAATATTAATTGATTCGATTAAAATTTATTGTAATAAGGTCAGTCGTGGCGCAGATGCACAAGCGTGTGACTGTAAACGCGACAGGTAGTGGGTTCGATTCTCACTCGAGGAAATTAAATATTTAATATTTTTAATTCCTTGCCACGCCTCACCACTAAAAAGGCAATGCCTCCAGAAGAGCGGTTGCGGCGAACGAAGTATCATAACACTAAGTTCCCAGGTTCAATATAACCGGGATACAGCGTGAACCTTAAAAAAATACATATAAACATTAATCTACATAATATGTTATAGTGACAATATAACTATACGTTATATAATGCTTTTAATAAAGTTACATTTGTTTCATTATAATCAAGACTTCATCATTATGATAAAAAAGAAAAAAATACTTTGAAAGTAGATATCTTACATCTCAATCGTAAATTACTTTTTGTGATATAAATATTGTCATTGTGTTAATTAAGGACCTAAATCAAATCAAATCAGCTTCACGCTATCTGTATCCCGCACACAGCAGGGTAGGCAGAGGGAACCTATTGTAAGACACTCTGTTCCCCATTTTCTGCCGAATTCTGGAGGCATTGCGTGTTAAGTAGCAGAACTCAACGCTGCGCTTTTGCCTCGACACCAGAGCGAAGAAATGGAAATGTGTCGGACCTACGTGTTTTATTAAGTATATTATATATGGTTGTTATTACTTAAGCCAACCAAGGCCGGGGCTCTTCTGTCTCGGCCTCGTAATCCGGTGACAATATTAGCCAGTAGGGCGAAAAGCATACGTAGATGTATGTCAGATAACAATATTTGCGGTGGATATATTACTATTGTTAGAGTCTGTTTTAAGTCCGTCCGTCCGTCTGTTTTTTTATCAAAAATTTAAATCTACTGTTCCTTGGGGCTGTGAAAAAATCAAGCTTCTAAATCAACCGAATCAAGAGATACGAGCATTTATGCATCAATTTTTTTGCATTTTGTACGCAATTCACCCTTTAATCAATACTTATAGAGCACTTTCCGTGGATTCCGTGGATTCCGATTCCGTGGATTACCGTTATAAAAGTTAAGATGATTTGAGAATTTACAATACAAATGAAAGAAAATTTATTTTTAACAATTTTTTTATATTTATAGGTAATTTCATAGACACATATTATAAATAAACAATAAAATAAAATATTACAAACTTATATTTATAGTTTATTTCATACAAAATGAGTGAATATGCCCGCAAACTTCAGCTTGTCAACTTTAATAAGTTGTGCTTTCCGTTAACCTATAATCCTAGTTAGTACGGAAGCCTCGGTGGGTGACTCGCATTTAACCGGTCTTTTTATATGAAATCACATCAAAAACATGACTAAAAGTTGACATTGGAAAAGCACTTTACACTAGAAAAAACTTTTACATGAAAATACTGATTCACGTGATATACAACAAACAATAAAAACATAAAAAGCTTTTATAGCTATTCTGTACATCAATTTAGTCTTTTCGACGTATAAATATATTTTTGAGGTGCTGCTATTAACTTGGAATGTATAAATGAAATTTACTAAAGAATTTGTTAAGCAATAAACTTGAGAAGATTGTCTTTCAAGTATTTATTAAGAGTAAAATTAAATAAGGCTATTTCGGAATTTAGAAAACAAAATGTCTCGTATTTATAATTATAAATGTAAATAGGTTTACAGTTTGGCTGCGTATTTTATTATTACGCTATATTTTCTTAAGGTATTTTAGGTATTTTTTTCTTTCTTCTATATTTGATTCAAGTCTTGGCGCAGTGGTACAAAGCGTGACTGTTAACGCGACTTGTTGTGGGCTCAATTCGGCAGAAAGTGGGAAATGGAGTGTCTTAACACTAGGTATCCTCTGCCTACACTGCTTTATCCGCGATATATCTTATGTAGAGGAAAATTTTCGCTCATACTTTTAGAGCAAAAGTTGCCCTCTCGGTAATATATTAATAGTAGAATCCTAACCTGCACTGGTTAGGTCTAACAATGCCATTTCTTTTTCAGGTCTTTGACATACTCTGGTCCGACCCGCAAAGTACTGGCGGTTGTGTGGCGAACGCTTTACGCGGCGCAGGCACGTACTTTGGCCCCGATGTTACAGCTACTTTTCTGAGCAAGAACAAATTGAGCTTTTTGGTGAGAAGTCACGAATGCAAGCCCGGCGGTTACGAGATCTTGCATAACGGAAATGTAATATTTTTATATGATTTTCATTGAAATTTTAACATAATAACAACGTCGTTATATACTTAAATATGTTATAAATGTTTTCCTTTCTCAGGTCATAACAATATTCTCTGCATCGAACTATTACGAACTCGGTTCCAACAAAGGTGCTTATCTAAAGTTACGCGGCAATTCTCTAGACAGGCAGTTTGTCCAATACACGGCAGCTGTATCACGTACTCGCCGTCTCACGTTTCGTCAGAGAGTTGGTCTCGTGGAGTCATCTGCTATGAGGGAATTACATAGTCATATTGTGATGGCACGCCGAACTTTGGAGGCCACTTTTCGGAGCATGGATGTGGATCAAAGTGGTTTGTAATTACATTTTTTTGCCTGTTTCACACCGTATTTCTCATCTAATGGGTGGGGTGGGTGTGTTTCACATCTAGTGGGTGGCCAAAGGGATCCCAGTGTTAAGACACTCCGCTGCTCACTTTCCGTTGAAGCGTATTGAGTGGCGGAACTCAACACCGTTTATTATCTTAACACCAGAGCGAAGAAATGAAAATATTAAATATTTTATTTCCTCGAGTGGAAATCGAATCTCTAACCTGTCGCACGCACTTACGGTCACAACCACAACATCCTTAGTTATGTTTTATACTTAGGTATATTTCAGATGCACTATATTGTCAACATTTATTTTGTAACACTAGCTTTCACATAAACTCTATTTAACTTCTATGAAATTCAAAAATTTTACATTCAATAAAATACTAAAAGAACTTTGCAGTGAAGTTTGTGACTGCCATACAATTTTATAAGTTTTCTTGTGTATTTCTTCTTCAGTTACAGTTTTGTTTGTTTACTTGTGTGCGATTATATATTGACTGAAATATTACTGAAATATTACTTGGAAAAATACTATTATAATTTATATAATATTCTAGTGTTTGCAGAGTTAAATTTTTAACGTTACTGCCCTCCATTGTACACTGTTTAAATTAATTGTTATATAATATTGTCTGTGGCAATGTCATATTCCTCAGCTACTCAATATAGTCACTCAACATAGAAGTTAGTCTTAGTTTTGACGTCGTTGCTCAATATTGATTCCTCCAAAATTTTATTACCTACCACATCCTATATTTTTTAAATTTAACTTTAAATAAGAACTTTAAAAAATAACTTTAATAAGATTTAGAGAAGTTTTTATATAATCCTTTAAATTACAAGTACTTAAGCAAAAAGTATACTTCAGTAGTCGAGCTCGAAAGCTCTTCTTTATTTTATTTAGCTTAATTTTCTTTTTGCTGTCCCAAAGTTTTGGTTGAAATTGGGAATCATTTGTCACTATTATCTTTAGAATTCAACGTGACATTAGACTGGTCATTAATCAGAATCTTTCTTTGTATTTCTACGGTTTTAAGTGAGATAGGGCAATCAAAATAAAATAAGATTTAGGGATAAAAGCTTATTTATTTTTAGATTTTAATATTTATTTTGTTATTTATCTGTTGTTTTTTGTGCTGTCATTCTATACAAATTTCAATGCGATCCATAATCATCTTCTAAGTCGCGTGGATTGGGTAGTGATATAGAGTAAATAAATTTTGGGAGCAGGTTCGAAACTTTAAGTTCGAAAATTAAAAAATATTAAAAAAAAATCTTAAATTGTGAACACTATACTGATGATATTTAGTACAATATATATTTTTTTCGCCATTTTATTTAAATATGGCGAATTGAAACGAACATAGAGCGAAAATCTTCTTTCGTTAAGAAGTTAAGATTTTCAACACATAATTACTATTTTTTAAAGTTTTTTTTTATTTAATTTTGAATTTCTAAAGATGTCTTATAATACTTCATAACAAAGTTACTTAGTTAGTTTTTGCTGACTAGTTTTACATTTTGAAAAAAAAAAAACTATTCTCTATAACAAATGGCAAGGGCCACTAGAGTCTTTAAAGTCAAATTTTTAATCTAAAAACATTATAAGGACTTCTAATATATCACTTAAAAGAAAATATTTTTTTCATTTGAAATAAAAAATTAAATATTTAAATTAATATCTTTTTTTATTTAGCATAAGATCATGAGTACAGGTATTCAGCGCCCATGTATTCTGTGTCAACCAATAATTACGTGTCGTTTACTCTGTGTAGATAAGGACTCGATGTCGATAACTGGAGATTTTCTCTGTTTTGTACTAATACAAAATTTAAAGCAATTTAAGATTTTTTCAAAAATATGTTTTGTAATTTAAAATTTATTTAATTATGTTGGCTTATATTGTAGTTTTAAACTTTATATATATATTTTTTATCTGTGACAATGATATTACCTTAGGGCGTCGATGATTGGTCTAATTATCCTGTCATCCATCCTAGCGCCACAATCTATTTTTTAACATATTTAAAGTGTTATTCCACACTTAGCAAAGCAAAATACTTATTTAGAAAACGTACAAAAATTTTGGACATAGCGGGACTCGAACCTGCTAATTTTTTATTCGTTTTCTAAATAACTATGTATACTTATTGTTACAGGGTTTATAACAATAAGCGACTGGTGTTACGCCATGGAAGAAACTACTCATCTCGGTCTACCATGGCGAATGTTGAAGGACAAGCTGGTGCGCACTGACACTGAGACCCGCCACGTCCGTTATATGGACACATTTGATTTGACTGCACACGTAAGTCTTATATAAACAACTTTTGTTTTTAGCTTCACGCTGTATCCCGTATGTAGCGGGGTAGGCTGGCGGTGCCTAGTGTTAAGACACTTCGCTCCCCACTTTACGCCAAAATAATAGAGCATATATTAGAGTATACAATATTTTTGCTATTTCTTTGAATAAAGTCGTGTTAATTAAAATGGAAAATAGACAATATGTTTACTTTTTTGATATCATTGTATAAATTATTTGGTACAGTCAATTAAGTTACAGAAATTTTTACACACCAAACTCTAGTTAGTTACCAGTTTTTTACATTGGAAATTCTACTTTTAAGAGTTTAATATATATTTTTTTGTATTTATCTACATAATTATATCTGTGTTGTAGACACTCAATAACTATAATATTTTCTAACCATATCATTTAATACTTATCGAACCTTAAATAAATTATTAAGTTGATATCACAAACAGTTAAATTCCACCAATCGTAAACTTTAAATCTGTTCTTTCAATTGAATTTGATAAATTACTTTAGGTTGTCAGAAAATTTTGCCGCTTCAATGAATGACCTTTGCCTTTTGAGGCAAATGCGTAATTAGGCGATTTGTCATATTTAAATTTTACGTATTCAGGCCAGTCGCGGCGCAGGGGCACAAAGTGTGACTGTAAAATCGACTGGTTGTGGGTTCGATTCCCACTCGAGGAGATGAAATATTTATTTAAATGTTTATTTCTATTTCTTTGATTTGGTGTTGAGGCAAAGCGCGCGTTGAATTCTGCCATTAAGCACGCAATGCCTCTAGAATTCGGCAGAGAATGGGGAACGGAGTGCCTTAACATTAGCTTCCCGCTGCGGGATATTTTTATGCGGGATACAGTGTGAAGCTAATAAAAAAAAAACGTTATTGAATATTTAAAAATGAATAAATCTGTTTTATGAAAAAAATATATATGTATATATATATAAATAAAAATCATACACGTAATAAAAACCAATTTAATCTTTTCTTATATAACTAAATAAAATATACCTATGATCAATCTGTCTGCAAATCTAGTTTACTGCTATAATTGTAAAAAAAATTCAAAGTTAAAATTGTATTGTCCATTTTCGTTACAGAAAGTTGGTCGAAAGTCCGACACTCAGACCGTTGTCGAGACGCTTTATAAAAATAAAAGGAGTTTGGAGGCTATATTTAAAATACTCGACAAGGATAATTCAGGTAAAAGTTGTTTCATAATTGAACATAAAAAATTTTCATTTCATAGTGACTGCATAGTTATTTGAATGAGTCGCTTTGATCATACAAACAACTCTCACATTTCCTTCGCTTTATGATTCAGATTATGTGAGTTGTGAAAATTCGTTATTTGTACTGTTAGTTAAAATGTTTATACAGGTGGAAGCGTCAGCGCTCCTTTTACGGGCATAGTATAAATTAGGGTAAAATCAGGGTAAAATATTTTATACCCATACCTAAAGAAATTAACCAAGATACCTCAACAATTTATTTCGTGTGATACAGTTACGGCCCAATTTCCCTTTAATAGGTTAATGGCTGCGTTTTAAATTACAACTTTAATAATTTTATTATTTATTTATTTATTTACTTTAAAAAATTACATTACCATATTTGAAAAAAAAAAATAATACTTTTTTAATTGTATAAGGCTTTTATAGTTAAAACTGTGGTTTAATTTAAAGTGGTGCTGACAAAAATACTCTGTATATTGTTTTGTTACTTTTTAATGGTACCTTTAGTTTGATTCAGATATTATACTGTTTTGTTTCAAGGTTATATAACATTAGAAGAATTTTCCGAAGCATGTCAATTACTGGGGAAGTATATGCCGAATCCAATGACTCAAGATCAGTTGGTGGATATTTGCCGATTAATGGATATAAATAAAGATGGCTTAGTCGATCTGAACGAGTTCTTAGAGAGCTTTAGGTTGGCAGAGAAGAGTTTGCACGAGGAGGACCACGCACTGGCTGAACTACAGGCTACCTGACAGGAGCTAGACCGTTGTCCGAGCAGGACAGCGGTCGATAAAGACGAAACGGGAGTCGACATTGAAATGTTGAAAATAGACGAAGCAACCCCAAAACACACGAGAAACGGCCGAGCAGTAATAGAACGTGCGGGATCCTCACGAGATATAGAGGAAATAGAATTAACAGACTACTCGAGGCCAAAACGAGCCGGCCTCTTGGAAAGTGACATTTAAATTCAATAATTGTTGCGAAATATAAGTTATAATACATATACATTTTAAATTAATATGATGTTTGCTTTTTTTTCTATTCAGATGTGTCTAAATATATTATTTTAAAATTGTATAATATATAGTTCAGTAATCTTTTGAAATATGCAAAAATAAAAGTTTTTTTTTTAATGTAAGATTATGTATTTTTTTCTTTTTCATATACGATTCTTTATTCCTGTGTATCGTACATTTATTTACTTATAAATATACCGTTTATCAGAAAATTTCCATTGCTTCAGTAGAATAAAAGTGTGTGCCTGACATGCTGTCTTCAGGAAATGTCGAGGTTGTCGAGAACTTAAGTTTTCTTTCATACCACGGCGTGAGGAAACATAACAGCTTTCAACCTCGTGATCTCGAAATTTATGCTGCCAAGTTAATGTCATGTCATGGTCATGGTAAAGTACAGAGATCAATATATTGGTGGGGGCTAGATTTTAGCTTTGAATCGATATGTTCATTTCGGTCACAAGTCTCGAGTGGACACGGATCAACAACTTGTGCCCCTGCTCCACGACGGCCTCTCCTCATAATAATCATTATCATATTATCATATTAATATATAATAATTATAGTAATCTAGATCTTCGTCAATGTGTGCATAGATTTTATTTATTTCTTGAAAACATTTAATGTATATTATGTATTTTCTAAAGCATTTTAATAGAGCCTAATATATCTATAAAACTTTTACAAAATAATGGATAGTATTTTAGATCTTGCTATGAATATCCATTTAAAATTTTATTTGCTATTGATATAGAAATGGTAATATAAGCTGGAATGTTTGGAAAGATATAACAAATAATAAAACAGTGCCAAGTAATTGAAATTAATGACAGCAGAAATAAGGTACTGTGTGTTTATATTCTACATAATGTTTACTCATCACATTAATACGATTATCCTCAAATAAACGAATGGGAGCAAAATTGCTAAAATTTCAGAAATTCTTATTGATGTATTTTTATATATACTATAACTGATATAACTTATTTAGATTGGTAGGTGCTTAAAAGTACCAAAACACAGGCGTAATGATGAGGAAGTTCCTTGTTTCGTAGCTTATGATTGATTATAAATATTTATTCAATTTTCTGAGTCTTATGTAGATCTAATGATCTGATGATTATATTAGCAATAAGTAAGATATTTTTCTAAATAGACTTTTGAAATTTTCATAGTCGCCGTACGCTCTTCAAACATATCTACTTGGCAAGTATATTAATCATTCCAAATGTGTCTTTAATCGATCGATTTTTAACTCTTTTGACATTTACTCTATACGGGTGGCTTGTTGAGGTTGTCTTGAATTATTTATTGTATCGCTCTAGCTATATAAAGATATTTTATCTGTGTCACAGTAAAAATAATTGGGAAAGAAACAAATAGTATATTTTAATGTATCTATTTCAACATGTACCTATATTTGATTTACACGTTCACCTCAACTAGTCATCTAAATGATAAATATAATTAGCGTAATGTAGTTTTCAAATATAATATGAATAATATAATAAAATTTACTTCTGCTATTTCAAATTATAATATTAGAGTAAGTGAAATTTACTCAATTAAATTAACAATTTTTGTGCTATAAGTTTTGTCCAATAAATTGTGATACTGCAATTGCAACTGTTGTTTCTTTTAATCCCCTATCCGTATGAACTGTTAACATCACCTTGCATCTTAAGTACGTATTATATATGTACTTTAGATAATTACAGTCGCACTCTGAGCTGTCCATTAGCGTTTACTCCGTAGTATATAATAATATTATGTTGTGTATTTGTACCATTAATGACAAACGCTAAGCGATGTCTCAGAGCGCGCCAGCTTGCTTATCTTGCTCTCAGCAGTTCGTATCTGTGCACCAGTAATTTGGTCTTTAACTATTAAATGTTACTCTCGCCAACAGATTACGGAACTGATCAGTTTGGTTTAAATCGCAGAAACTTGAAAATGTTTATTTTGGTTAAAAATATTCCCGTCAATAAAGTTTAACTTATTTAAAGGAACAATATCAATTTGAATATAATATAAATTTAGGCCACATTGCTAATCACTTAAAATATTAGACAAGGATAATATATATTTTATTATTAAAATATATATTTATTTATTTTTTAATTTACATTTTATTATTACAAAAATCAAATCAAAAGATGTTTTATTATAACTTCATTAAGATCACATGCACACAATGTGTTTTTAAGTTTTTCATGAATGATGGAGTGCCCAATCAATTATTATAGACCTACTTCTACTTACCGCCTCGCCTACTTCTTTACGAATCCGTTTCCTGTTTTACAAAAAATCACGTATTGGGTTAAACCGGGATGGATAGTACATTGCTCGTTTCCACCACTAAATATACAAAAATTTCATGCATGGCAACAGTAAAAAAATATATTCTTGAAAAAAATACAGTATAATTTGTCTGTCGATCTATCTTATCCAAAATAATTTTTATAATAATTTTTATCCAAAAATGAAGCCAATTCTCACTACTATGTAAATTATTCAGTCCAATGGTAAACAAGTTTTATAATTCCGGTTTGTTATTCATATTTTTAATTGTTATGTGTATCTCATAGACTTTTCCCTTTGTCATATTTATCCTCCTAATAATCCTATCCTATCCACATATCCTGTGATATATGATAATAATAATATGTTCTTAATCTATCAACATAATAAATAAAATAAAATGTAAGCCCATTGAAACTTACAAAGCAATGAATATTTACATTTTAAATTTTTAAACATTTTTAGCTCTTGCTGCAAATATATTCGCTCATAAAAGCAAAAAAAAAATAACCCGGTGGTGTAAAAACTGAATTCTATAACTGATTTGTTAATTTGCTCAACATTAGACACACAAATGAAGGCCTATATTTATATACAAATATAATCCAAAATGAATCGTATCGTACGCTTCATGCATATTCATTAGCTCAATAATGTTTCGAATGAAGTAAAGTTCATAAAGTTTCAGGATTAACCTCCGGAAACCATAAGTTAGTTAGCTACAAACTAAGGAAGATCCGACCATTGCCCACAAAACAGTGTTGTGGTATGTAACGGTGCGAGATACTTTACATGATAATTAAGGCTCCTGTAAAACTTATGTCTACGTTAATAAATTTAACAATATAAAGTGAACTGATATACACAATGAAAAAAGAAGTTCGAGAGTAAATATAGAAAAGATTCGTTTTTTTTTATTGTTTTCCATCGCATATCCATGACCAGACCAGAAATCAAATCAGACCATTTCAGCGTATAAAAGTTGTTCAAACAGAATTTTGCTTTGATAAGGGTAACAAATAAACTTTGTGAAACTTGTGATATTTTTGAATTGACTGAAATATTTTTTTATTTTAAATAAAAGAAAATCAAAATTAAATGAATTATAGTCAATCTGATTTTAAAAAAATTAAGATAAATTGATTGATGAAACTTATCACATAATTTCATGATAATGTGACTATATATGACCTATAACTCTCTGGATACTCTCTGGATATGACAAAGCATTTTTAAATAAATCGCGTCCCTTCGATCCAATATAATCTTTACATGGGTGTCGATTCAAATAAAAATTTGAACCCAAAAGCTTGGGGCCAAAACTATGGCGCCCAGCAAACATTGTTTTAAGCGTTTCATGAAAACAAGGAAGCAGTAATTTGCAATATGAAGTCGCTATGCATGTCAACAAAAAAACCTCGAAATTGCTTTTCTGTTTTCACAATATTACATACAATATTAAAATATTTCATGTGCAATACGAAAAAGCGAAGATAATATGGAGCGAGGTTCTCATTATTTGGTTCTTCAAATGTCGTCGCCTTCGTGTGAAGTCGAAATTTGGCGAAAAAAGGAAATAAGCTTTATTAAAAGAGTAATTTAAAAATATTTTTAGTTGGTAGGTATAGTACTGTAATAATGATTTAATAAATTGTTTTATATCCTTTTTTACTACACGCCCGAATGGAGACTTCAACAGATTATCATATAGTAAGTTTAGTAAGTAAGCTCGTGAGCCGGCAGATGGAGACCGGCGTTCTGGGTGACGATGGGAGCCAACAAGGCACATTCTGGAGCCAAGGGTGGTGGGTCACTCGTATATTGCTTATTATACACCAAAATATACCAAAACTAACTTTGTCAGTCAATATTACTTCAATAGGAATATATCACAATCACGAAAGAGTTTTTATAGGTTTAAATTAGGTTTTTTTTAATTGAACTAGGTATTTTGATTATATCCAATATTTAAATAATACTTTATGGCAATTTTTCATAATGCTCTATCATTGTATATAATGTGCTTAATAACTAATTCCGTAATATTCTACAAACATAGACTAGCTTTTTCTAGTCTTAGAATCATATCTGAAGAGTTATATTTTTGTGTATAAACTATAACTTTTTCTCGTTTATTTTTTTGATATGGATGATATGAAAATGATGACTTTCGACCTTTACTAACTTTTAGCGCACGTATGATCGATAGGGACTTTTCATGTTCATTTATGTGTAATGGTGTACCCAAGGTCTGCACCGAATTTCAGCTTTGTACGATTTTTTTATTTGATCAATAGTTTTATAGATAACTTGGCCAGAATGTTTGTGTAGTTTCCGAAAAGATTAATTTTAATTTTTTTATTGTTAATTATTAATTATTATTAACAAACAAATATAAAAGTAAATAACTCCATCTGTTGAATATATGTCGAATTTTTCCAAAACCAGCAACGCAATTTTTATACTCATCATAGATGGCAGTGTCCCTGAAGTATCCGAAACTGGTGAAAGAGACTCAAAGCACAGATGGCGCTGTCGTCATTAGTCGTGACGATATCTAAAATAACGATATATAAAATCACCCAAAGATGGCAAAAGTGGATTTCAAAACTATAATAAAATTATAAACTGGCAGTGAAGTAATAATTATTAATTTTTAATAATTTAAAAAATATGATTATTTATTTGTTAATTTAATATTGAGTATTATAAAACTTTTTTTTTTACTTGATTTTATAATCGAAACATTAATTACAGGAGGCATATGTAAAGGTTCTTTTTCTGATTCTTGTTAGTTATTTTTGTATTTATTTTATTATAAAAATATTGGTAAGTTTCTTTCAAAATACAAATTTTAATAATTACATGCTTACTTGCTTTATTTTTATTAGGAGTGTATTAACAAATAATAAAAATCTATTATTAAGTACTTATTAAAAAAATGTTTTGCCAATAATGATAAAGTAAAACTGAATATTAACTTTTTTGTGTATTTAAAGCATCGCTTTATAATTAGGTAAATATATCGATTTATTTCCCTATTAGCGGTCAGTCTTCCAATTATACATCATGTGAGCCACTTAAGGTAGCAAAAAATGATTGACCAAGACTAGTTTATAAACACCTACTCGCTCTAAGCTTCCAAAGTTGTTTACAACTATTAGGATAATTTATAGCTGTTTAATAACGATCGAACCCACAGAGATTTTATTATTAATGCATCATTTTTTGTTGAAGGAGCAGCGGATCGCGTGTCGCGTGCTTCTGATGTCTTTTTTTGGTACATGTTTTTGATGGTATACTCCAAAAAAATGCACCATAACTGGCCATTGACTACTGGAATAATTTTTCGATAATTTTATAAATTATACGGTCTATCATTTAATAATCGGCAGGTAGATGAGGTTTCGTTATTATTATCGTCGCCAGTATGCTTTGGAATGAACTAATAAGATACAAATATTTCGTTTTATTTTTCTGTATGTTTGTTTCAGAGCTCTAAAGAATGGTACTGATAACTTACCGAACTTACATATATTTTTTTATAGAAATTAATGAACTATAAAAAAATATTTTGTGAATTGAATTTCACATTTATAATCTGTAAGTTAACTTCACATAAATTAAGTTTCTCCCGTTCCACTATATTGTTATATTTGTGGCATATTTCATATAATTTTCCATTAAGATTTCGTTTCCACATTTTTCATGTATATAGTGTTTTACGAAAAGGCCGCCTGTACGTCGTCGGCTAAGAAATTACGCGGTTGCGCGCACCGCGTCTCCACCGCGTAACCTGACCCCGAACCGTCGCGGAGCCGTGTTCAAATTATAGCTCACTCTTACATGTTACGTATAATAAATGCGCAAGCATCTAAAATATCCAATCTTTTTATAATTAGCCGATAGTGATTTAAGGTAAAATTATCATTTTTTTTTCAATAATTTGTGTAAATTGCAATATTAGACTAAAAATAGTGCATAAGAACAGTAAATTCGTCTATTTTTTTTTTTTATATTTAGTACAATAGAGTTTAGTTTGGCTAAACAAATGTAATATTGGAAAAATAAATAAAATATATTAAAAAAAATCTCAATCTGTATATTCTATTAGAATATAGATTGAATTCTATTTTTTATTTAAAACAGAGATTATCTTAACAAATATTATAGGTATCCCGATATATTATATATTATGTTCTAAATGTTAATCTTACTTAAAAACGACGGTGATATTAATATTCCGTACTGCTTACCGTATTAATTAA
This sequence comes from Heliconius hewitsoni, assembly GCA_018230445.1. Taxonomy (NCBI): domain Eukaryota; kingdom Metazoa; phylum Arthropoda; class Insecta; order Lepidoptera; family Nymphalidae; genus Heliconius; species Heliconius hewitsoni. The sequence continues at coordinate 1,630 of DWAN01000369.1, read as the reverse complement.
AAAAAATATTTCTTTAAGTTTTTTTATAATTGTTTCTTTATAGTTTTTTTTTGCCAGCTGACTGGCCGAATTTTTGGATTAATTAAAAAAAAAACAAAATCACTTTTACTTCTGTAGGCACTAAAATAATGGTCATTGAGTGACAGGGCTCTGTATGCTCATGTGGCCACGTCACGAGGCGCCCGCTGCACGGATGCGCCCAGTAGCTATGGCCAACTCGTTTTTTGTCTCTTCTGACAGATTGAATTAAAATAAACGCTTCGATAAGGCGTCCTACAATATTATCATCTCGGTATTTTATTTCGTGAGCGTGTGACGTGCAATGGGAACTCAGTAGGTGGGTAACCGAAGGTTTTTGATCTGCTCCACTTTTTTTACTGGTTCCAGTAAAGATCTCTGATTGCCTTTATTTGAGACTAGCGTGTTTTTTTTTCATCGTCATGAATTATACGTTTGCATGCATAAATCGCGATTTGATTTAAATAATAAAGGATATTTAACAAAATCCTTATATTATTCTCTAATAAGTCGATTCTTTGTTGATACGTTTTATTAATATGACAAACTAAATTAACGGGTAAAAACAACAAATTCGTTGATGCGTAACGCTACTGAATTTAGTAAGAAAAAATGTTTCCACTTTTTACGGGAGACCGTTATGCCAGATGGGTTTTGTTTGCTCTAATGCATTTCTTATTTAATCCTTAAATGAAAGAAAGAATTAAGAGAGAACGGACACACTTGTATCAAAAATACAACAATTTTGCAGTCAGATGAATTTAAATTCGTTTGTTTTTGTTCTTAATTCATGGACATTATAAAACATGGTTTGATAAAATTAACTTTGTATAAAATTTTTGTTGACTTTCGAATGATTTAGAAACTGCGTTTTGCATTCATATAGGTCAAAGACCTAATGCCTAAATGATTGAAAGTGAAGATATCTTGGGATTTCATCATGTAACATAAATATAAAAACCTCTGAGAGTTACGGACAAAATATTAAAACAAAAGAAATTTTATTTTAATCGCACCGAATACTCAAGCGGAGGCAGAGCGATATCCAACTTATCAAATTACCTAGGCTACTGGGCATGCCATTCATATACGACGAATCGACGTATATCTTCTGCACCTATAGGCAAGCAGAACACGAATATACGTCGTTTTAAAGGTTGAAAGTCCAATGTATTCGAAAGATCACTTAAAACAAAAGTTGGCTGTGAAATAATAGTCGCTTCGATGATTTTATGGAAACATGATATCATATTGGCCTCTCACAAAAAGTAGTAAAGCAAAACCCGACCGAAATTGTTTTAATCGTCGGAAGCCACACGCTACTTGGTATAGCTTTGTAATTATAAAATGACGATTAGGTAATATATTGATTTGGATAAGATAAGCCGCGTTCGTTATTTACGTGGATACGTTTATATTTGACTACCGCATTGGTATTCCAATTTTTTTTACGGCAAATTTGAGAACTATGCAGAAACTTAATTAGGAAACTTCACTTTTTACTTATATTCTTCTTAAATTACATTATTTAACTTAAAAGTAAGTTAAGTTTTTAGTAATACTTTATATATATATATATATATATATATATATATATATATATATATATATA
>DWAN01000368.1:0-24943 GCA_018230445.1 Heliconius hewitsoni | reverse complement strand
ATGCGAAACGCTGTGGCATAAAGCCACTACTTCACGCCGGTTTTAAATGCCGGGGTAATGATCCGGTCGAGTCTGCCCAAGAAAAAATATACTAAGGACTAAAAAAAGGCCAAATTGATCATGTAAGATATCAGCTTCACGCTGTATGTCACACACAGCAGCGTAGGCAAAGGGAACCCAGTGTTAAGAAACTCCCTACCCCACTCTCCCCCGAATTCAGGAGGCATTTCGTGTTAAGTGGTGCGCTTTGCCTCGATACCAGGGCGAATTAATGAAAATATAAATTTATATAAATATATCATTTTGTCGAGTGGGGATCCAACCTACAACCAGCCGCGTTTATAGTCACATGTGCCTACTGCGCCACGAGCCTCAACAGTCACATTTTGAACTTTTTCTTAAAAGCTCAAAAGATAATTTACTTCATGCTATGCGATAAAGATAAAAGGAATGTGGTGACTCATTCAACCATGCGGTAACCCATAACGATACATAATGTACTTTTTCATATAATATTTAATTTTATGTTCACAATCTTTGGACCATGTGAGCTCTCTACATTATTACCTTCTCTTAAAAACTTAAAGAATTTATTTTAAAGAATTCAATGATGTTTTCTCAGCAGAACTACTTTGAGAGCCGGTCGTGGCTTCTGATAGGACTGAACCTACCCACATTTTTATATTGTATATACTACACTACTTGTAATAGCCTAATTTGATAAAAATATTTGATTTTTAATATGTTGAATCATGAATGGTTGATTTCAATTCTGTAATTGATTTAACACGGAGGATGACATGACATAAAGGCGGAAAGTGTTCGGGTCACTTTCCGCCTTTATGTAATGACATCCTCCGTGTGAAATCAATTACACTTACGAATTACTAGCCGAAATCAGTGCCAAATTTTGTCTCACAAAAGATGAATAGGAATATGAAAATAATTCATTCCCCCGAGCGGGAATCAAACTCACAACGGTTGTGTTTACAGATAGACGCAACGACGGTCGATTAGCTTCCACTTTACATATTATTCAAACAAAAGGCTTAGCGCAGAGATCAAATTCAAATATTGCATTTAAAAATGGTTGAGTTTTAATAATATTTTGAATAGTCGATCGTTGATATTTCGGTTGTAACGTAACACGATCGGACGTTCTCATAACATCCTTTTACGACCTATTTGGAGCTGTAAGTTAAGAGAATTATAATTTTTCTTAATTTATAAAAGGCGTAAAATAATTATAAAGCAATTTATTTTCCGTATCTAATGGGATAAAGAGAGGCGTTAAATTCCACCAATATCTCCAAAATGAGCCAATAGTAGAGAATAGAGAGGCCTAAACTAATCTGCCTAGCTTTGATCTAAAATTGGCAGCTTCAAGCGTTTTCCCATAAAGCAAGGAAGGCAGAGGGAACCTAGTGTTAAGACACTCCGTCCACGCACCGTCCGATTTTGAAGACATTACATTATGTTGAGTGGCGAAACTAAATGCCGTTCTCTGTCTGACCACAACGAGGAAATAAAAATAATTCATTCAACCAAGTGGGCATCGAGCCCACATTCGTTACATCTCACCTAGTATATGCTGTAGAAAAATATATTAGTAGTCCATTTTAGAATATATTTAAAAAAAGCATTCCCAGATCCTTCTATAGGTGAAGGTATAAAATATTCGCAAATGTTGGTGTTAGGCATTACACAAATAAACCTGACCGACCGGTCTAGGGCTGCTGCTCTCATCCTTTAAATGCGACTCATCCTTTAAATATTTAAATATTTTTTTCATGTGTTGTCCACTTGTTTAGGGATACTTACTGTATTTACTGACCGCCACGGTGAGTGTACGGTTGTGGGAGACAATTGTCACTTGGGGTAATCATTTTTTATTTTCTCGCTCTGCTTACGAAACCAAACGCGGCGTTGAGTATCGCCAACTGACCACGACATGACTTGAATATTCGTCGAATATTAGGGAATTTGCTGTTATTACACTAGGCCCCTCTCTACTTACCTTGCTGTATGCGGAATGGAACAAGACAGATTTAAAGTATGCTAATGTGTTTGGTTTCAAGTTTTACTCGAGATAGTAAATATATTTACAAAGACGTCATTTGTTATAGTATATAGTGCGTATAGATGCATCAATATTTGAGGTCACACTCTCTCTCAATATGGGCAGTAAGCGAAGAGCCTGGCTCATCTCATACAGGATAGGATATAAGTCCCAGTCAAAATGCTAATAAATTGTAATGTTAAAAATTCAACAATCAACGGTGAATTTTCTTTCTGGCTGATCTTAGAAGAAATGCCTTTGGGTACGGCGAATTAAAAGTGCTTGCAAAGTATATTTGACCAAGAATATTGTGAATTTTAATTTGAAATTATATATATAAAATACATACTTAAAATTATCAACCCTACAGCGCGGTCCCTCAACCAGTTTCTCGCCGGCTAAAGCCCCACGTCCATACGACTACAGTTAGGTGGAGTCAAGCACTGTAGGGTTAAATTATTCCGATCGTCCACCTATAAATACTTCGGATTCATAAATCGCTGAATAAAAAGAATATTTTAAAAGAACATTGCGTTTATATCATCGTGAATTGTTGTGTATGATGTTTTAACTGGGAGTTATGGACTTTTAACTTGTATGTAATGTCGTAAAGCTGTTTATAATTGTATAAGTAGACGTCGCCTGCAGCTTTGCTCGTTTTCCCGTTCCTATTGGAATTTCGGGAAATTATTTATATACCTACAGAAATGTAAAATTTCAACAATTTAAGTCCAGTATTGCATTGTCTACGTTGTCTGTCAGTCATTGTATATTGTGATATTGAGTTCGAATCCAAACTGCCAGAATGTTAATTACTAATTATTATATCAAAGTATCGTCACATCATTACTAAGTTGTAGGTACGTCAATACGTCACGAAAACCTACAATTTACCTATTAGACAGTCAGGAAATAAAAACAAATTATTCATTAATTCTATTTGTGTCTTTACAATCTTACTCGTGGTGTATGCGAAATGAGTTTGAAAAGTATTTATTTATTTAGTATTTGTACATTGTTGTTAATGATACGAGTACATCAGTCTTCACTTCATATTTAGTAAATTTTTTAGCTGCATTCCGCATAGCAGGACGAGAAACATTAGTGTTAAGACACTCAGTTTCCCACATACCGCTCAGTTCTCGACTTCCTTCAACGAATCCACAAATATAGCGAATAGCCGATAGTCTATCAAGTGCGTTACAGGTACGTATCATACAAGTCTATGAACGATTTTAAACGGCTCTCACGCCAGACATTCCTCTCGTCGTAGTCTGTTGGAATTATGTTAAAATAAGAACAATTATTATAATACGCCTATAACACGCATGGCTACTTTGTTTTGGTAAATTTTATTTTAGATATTACTTTTTATTATTTTTTATTTATTACTGGCTTTTCGCCAGTCGTGGCACAGGTGGCGTGTGACTGTAAAAGAGACAGGGTTCAATTCTCACTCGAGGTAATTAAATATTTAATACTTTCATTTCTACGGTCTGGTAACGAGACAAAAAGAGCGTTGAATTCCGCCACTCCACACGGAATGTCATCTGAATTCGGCAGATAGTGTGGAATGGAAATATCTTAACTAAACAAACTCTTCAGCTTTTTATACAACTATATAGTTATACATTTTGCATATCATAACAAAAAATGGATTTTGTCAAAACAAATTAAGTGAACCGATAAATTATCCATAAATGTTGTTTCGCGTGAAAATCGAATCTATACTCATCTCAAATACCTTAAAACTCTTAACTGTGCCATAAGGATTTTTTTATCATTATAGCTAACTATAATTGTATAGAAAATAATCTTTGTTTTATTTTAGCGACAGGAAACTGACGTAACTGCGCTATACATGTATTCCTTTACATGCCTTCACCTTGGTTAACGAACTGCTTGCTTACCTCTATATAAATAACTATGTTAAAGTTTGTCTAGTTTCATTTTTATCTGATAATAGACTTATAAAAAATGAAAATTAAAAATCCACAAAAACGATAAACATAAGTACAATAGTATTTAAATCTAAAACAATTTAAATATTGCTATCGAACTTATTGATATCATGTAAACAGAAACATCCATCTCAATTCCTATCTGGATCCTTTAAAAAATTTATATGTTTTCTAAAAATATATAAACTTAGTCTCCAAAAAATCTAAATAAAGTAACCCGACCGACCATACCCGACAGTCGACGCCCGTATATATTCGTATATATTCCGTTAACGAAATACAATGTAATATAACACCGTGAGATCTCTCGGTTGAAACTATGATAACGAGATACTTTTATAACTACTTAAACACACAAATGCCCACTATTGATGTTTAAATATTTTTATAATGAATTAAGAAAAACTATATGTTTTCGTGAGTTCGATTTCCATTCAATAGAGGCTCTGATTTCAATGGGAGACACCTGGTTTACCGCACGCAGTTTAATAAGCATTTGAAAAGGCTTAAATTATAATTTATTTAGTGTATAACAGTATAGATAACCTAAAAACCAATCCATTTTGAGTAATTATACCTAATTAGTAAATAAATAATCGTCGTGATTAACAGTCAATAATTTTTTTGTTATTTTTTTTTAAATCTCTAATCTTAAATTTGAGGGTTAAAAAAAGCTATACCTAGTTAAATTAATTCCTTAAGGATCGTTGATAACCTCAAGCATAATAAAAAATAGTATTTAAAATTTACGGTAGTTTTTATTTTAGTTTATGTGAAAATAGTACAGTAAAAAGTAGATTATTTGTCGGTCTTTACTATTTCTTTAAAGAAAAAAGTTTAATTCCATTAAAAAGTTTTTGCGTAATTAGCGAGCAAACAGATGTTCAAATAAGGTTAAATGGATCATTATTACACTGAATATGTAACTTTGCCATATATAGGTACTGTTTTTTAAGGTTTCGTACCCAAAAGATAAAACGGGACCCTACAACTTCGCTATCTGTAAATAATGTTAAATTATATAGCTATATTTTAATAAGACCGGCCAAGTGCGAGTCGGATTCGCGCATTTAGTATTCCGTACCATCTATAAAAACCATGTTTGTTGTATTGGTGTCTCTTCAAATAGTATTTTTATTGTATTTTATAGTTATTGTTGCCATAGCAGTAACAAAAATACATCACCTGTGAAAATTTCAACTTTCATAACTATCACGGTTCATGAGCTAAAGACGGGGACAGACGGACAGACAGATATTGGAGCATAAGTAACCAGGCACCATTTTACTTTTTGGGTACTGAACCCTAAAAAGAAGCAATGAAAAAAAATAATACCAAAAATTTTTCAAATAAAAGTTATATACTAGCTGTATATAACTTTTATTTAAAACAACTACTATTTTTCAGTAACAAAATCTTAATTTAATAATTATTTGTTCTGTAGATTCGATATATTTAAAAAGACGGTCAATCAATTGTATATCTGTGTATCTAACTGTCTACCTGTGGGCGATTTGCTAGTCTTAGGTAAATAGGAAAAAAAATCTAGAACAATTTTAGTGCCATCAAAAGTTGACGTAACGCGTTCGTGAGGTGGAATAAATGACCATACATACATTCTGTAGGTGTTAAGTGTCGCTTTTATCCTTTAAACACTCTTTTACGTCCAACTCCTGCGCAGTCGTAAATCTTTGTGATTTATGCTGAAATTTTAATAGTAATGATAGGTAACTGGACTAGTCTAGAATAAAACGTGTAATTTGTGGTAGCATTATATGCATTTATCCAGTTTCCTAAGTTTTATCATATATCCTCATAGTATTATAATGATAGGCTATTATTTTAATCATCAAATGTTCTATCGTAACTAGGGATCAGTCACTCCGTTCTACACATCTCAAAAAGCTTTCGGGTCGCTAAACCTTTCAACGAACTTGATAATTTTTTTTAGAACACATAGAAAAATATGAATGAAACGGTACTCGAATCTTACGTCGAAATCCTTATATGCTTATTAAAACTTATTTGCTGTTAGCCTCTTAGTGGGTGGATTTTTACTAATATTCCAATCTTAAGATTATTACTAAGAATAATTATTTGGCAAGAGAGAAATTTTGCCATAGCTTTGAGATTTGCTACAGCTTTCAAACCAACTCGCCTGTCATTAATATCTACTGATTTCTGTATTTTATGTCCTTCCTTTAGAGGTACCGGATCCAAACGAACGTCAAAAGAAAGCATGTTACAGAAAGCCATCAGTTTTCACCTTCATTTCCCATGATTTGCACCAAATTCCCATATCCGGAGACTTGAAGTCGAATCTAGAATGACTTCGTGACCCGCGTCTTAATGTTTAAAGAACATTGTGATAGTAGTGAAAGTATTTAATGCGATAGGTAGGTATTGTTAGGTATATGTAAGTGATTTACCTAATTTTGCTAATCACAGCTTTTTTTTTTATTTTCATGTCACATATTACAAGTGTTAAGACACTCCGATTTCCACGCACCCTCAATTCACAAGATATTGAGTGGGGGATTTGACGAGTGGTGGAACTTAACGCCACCTCTTATTTTCTTACCATAGTGAGGAAAATTGAAAAATATACTCCCCTTAGTGCCGCTGCGCCACGACTCCATTATCTTAAAATCTTTTTCTTAAACTTTGTATTTGAGTTAGATTGTATTTTTTTTATATTTCGTCTTAGCACATGTACTTAAATAAAATTAAAAACATTTTGTTTTGTTCTTTCATTGTTCACGTTTATACGAGTATATCTTTCAATTTTTTATGTAAAGGTCTGTTAAGTTATTTAGAGAAAATGATGATCGGTAGCGAAATTTAAGTCTGCATAATTCGGTTCAGATTTCATTAGCTTCACGTTGTATTAGAGTGGTTGTATGTATGTAACGATGTACGATTGGATATTATCTATAATGAAGAACTGATTGTATTAACACTAGGGTCTGTCTCCCTAACCTACTCTAGGTATGGGCGTGAAGCTTTCAAGAATATCTGCCTGTTAAGAAATCCCAGGTAATAAATAAATTCCAATACATTTAGTTCAAGTTGCATCACTTAAGTGCTTTCGACTTAATTGCTAGGTCACTTGAAGGTTGAAAGGCACTCCGCAGCTCGCCCCTTGACTCATACCAAATGTTGTGACTAAAGTTACGAAATTAAAAACGAGAACGAATCCCTTTTTAAGATAAATAAAGTAACTCCTACAAACATTTTGTGTAGTACATTATTTTATTGAGAATGCGTTACGAATATCACATCTAGATTATTTTAACTTTACGCTGTATCCCGAACATAGCAAGATAAGCAGAAGGAATCCAGTGTTGAGACATTGTTCCCATGGAAACAATTCCTTTTTCCAAAAACAAAAAACTCAGAGCGAGGAAAATATTAAGTATTGCATTTCCTCGAGTGGGTATCGAACACACAACGCAGACGTTTGTGCTCCTGTGACAGGGTTGACTATTTAGATTTTTAGCTTCACGCTGTATCCCACATATAGCTAGGTAGACAGAGGGAACCTTGAGTTCTCTGCACACGATCTAAATTTCGCGACATTGCGTATTGTGTGACGGAACTCAACGCCGGGCTTTGTCTTCTTACCAGAGCGAGGAGTAGAGGTGGTTTAAATAGAATATTACCTTTTAAAACCCAATGATAATCATTTTAAGCACGAATGATAGAAATGCCATAAGAGTTAGAATATTTGTTTGTTTATGCTCTTAACGGTCAGCACTCAACGAAATCACAAGTCACGCGTCAACCGGTTGTTATCAGCAACGCCGGTAGGTATTAGGTACTTAGCGCTGGTCAACGAAAGTGCTCGTTTGTTTCACGTTAGAGGTCAATGATTGATGTGCGAGGTTGGTTTTGTTTGTAAACTTATCTAATATATGTGTATACATACATCTATGTAACCACACCAAAATTCTAAGCCACATCTGGCTTAGAATTTTTTGTACGTGTATTATGTACGTATTTTCGCGGAAACCGGAGTGTCTTGGCAGTAAGTTCCTTCTCTACGTCTTGCTGAAAAGTGAGATGAAGTGTGCAGCTTTATGAATACCAACATGATTAAAAGTACAAGAATTTCTACCAAGAAATGGACGAGGAAAATGACTTCAATACGCGATTAGTGAAAGTAAAAATTTGCAAAACATCGCTCGTTAATAAAATTATAAATATTAATTAATAAGGAAAATGATAACGTGTCTATGAATTGTAACAGTTATTATTATCCCATGAGAATTAAAAAGAACATTTAAAAAAACTAAATGAATATTTAAAAAAAAATAGGGGTTCACACACAAAGGGTTCACGGCTATACATAAATCGAATTGTCCGGTTAGCACTTGTTAAATAAAAAAAACGTTATTGTCCTGACTAAAGGAAGCACCGAGCACTCCGTTACGGCGCGATCTTGATTTTCAAAAATATTTTATACAAACTCTACTGCCACTTCACCATCTCACGTTATAGGATACTGGTACAAAAACCGTGTCTAATGTGACCCGTGCTCTCGGTTACGGCGCCATCTTGATTCCAAAAATATTCAAGGCAAATTCTTACTGCCTCCTCTCCATATTAAGTTATACTCATCTGGTACAAAATCCCTGTAATTTTATTACAGACATTTCAATTTAAGTCTGATTTTGCAAACCGACCTACAACATGATTCTAACAAAATATTGAAATAATGTAACTTAGTTCCAATTACTTAAATATGAAACTAAAAGGCATCATATACTAATTGCAATATATGTATAATACGTAACAAATAAAAAGAAGTAAGAAAATAAGCTAAACGATATCTTTTAGCAGTTATTAAGCGACTATTTATTTAGATTAATTAATAGGTATACATCGATCGTAAAAAGTCAATAGACATGTTACTCACAGATATCTTTAAACGTAAACAATAAGTTAACCTCACACGCTGCCGGGAAGTGAATCTGTGACTGTAGATAAGATCGCTCAATTTACACACTCACGTTAAGTGATATAAATGACCAACCTTGGGCATTCATGTAGAGTTGTTATATTGCTATTATTTACAAGAAGGCGCTTCAGTTGATATTAGTGTATTGTCTTTAAATAGGTGAGGTTAATTATTAAAAATGTTTTGTCATTGTTGGTAACATAAGTTAAAGCATACGTTAGTAAAGTGCTTAAATGGATTCTTTAATGAACACATACGATAACAATGGTCTCCAGTTCTATTTCTCAATTAGCATAGTTTACATATATAAGTCAGTTAGTTAAAACGCTTCGTCTTAAAACATCTAACTCCCCGAATAGGAATCAAACCCAAAACTGTCGGGTTCACAGTACCGCAGCGCCACAGTGGTTTTCTAATCATAATGTGTATTTCAACACCACAACAATACTCTCGTTCGTAATTCTATTACAACTAAAAAGCTGCAACAAGCTCCAGCTGTCATGAATCCTTGTAAACTAAAAACTACTTGGAAATACATACATAATATGTAAGTGCTATTCCTTATACAGCGTTTGGGGGCAAGGGCGTTTGTATATGGTCACTGGTGCGCCATATCGCCATATGGTGGACCAATACCGCCTAGAATGGGCAGAATGTGATTTTCTCAATAAAAAATAATCCTTTTTGGACAGTGTTGGTAATTGAGATTGACAGATATTACGTTACAGCTGTCAGTTTAAATATTTGTTAGCGTGTGTTGTGGTTTAATTAGATTTTCATTTGGTGAGAGGCTTTTGGTGTTTGAAATGCCATATTTAAGAGAATGTGAAGTGGAATAGAGTGGGATGTAGTAAGATATTGAGAATACTGAAAGCGATGTTTCTTTTTTATATGTTGTCTGGAATAATGTGTGATGAAAAAATATTCCCACTCAGGGGACTGAAAATCTTACTGCGGTCGTACCTCGGGCCGGATCAACACTATTTTGAAAATTCGGCGGAAAGTGGGAAACAGAGTATCTTAACAATAAGTTGCTTCTACCTACTCTGCTATATGCAGGATACAGTGTGAAGCAAAAAATAATAATAAAAATAAAAATCTACCGACAATCATTGAACTCAAGTAAACTTATGTGCAGAATATTGTACCCGCAATAAAACACTGGTCGCAACAACACGAATATGACACTTCATAAAGTATTGAAATAATAAAGTGAACTAGTATTTCATTCAATTACATGAAATATTAATTCAACTACCAAAACAGTTCTACATGTTTTTATCACTTTTTATAGATATTTGTACATCGATAAAAAAAATCAGCTACACTTAGTATGCTGCATATAGCAGAGTAAGCAGAATGAACCTAGTGTTGCGACATTCCGTTCTTTACTTTCCGCCGAATTTATCGAAGCATTGTGTGTCGAGTGACGGAACTTAACGCCGGGCTTTTTCTTTGGTGCCAGAACTGCGTTACAGTCACATCCTTGCGCTACTACAGCCTGTATTTGTTACTTTTTTAAAAATTTTATGCCTCCGCTTGAATAACCATACAGCGAATAAGAAAAAACATCTTTTATTGTGTCTCCGAATTAGACTTGTATAAAAAAAAGCTAAAAAAATATATAAAATAATAAAAAAAATATTTTAAAATGTTGTCTTCCTGTAATATTATAATTTTGAAATAGAAAATTTAAACGCTACAATTATAGTTTCTCTTTACTTTCAGGATGTCTGAAGGAGACGTGTCCCTTATCCAAGACGAGGACGTGCTGCGGCGGATGGTGAGTGTCACTTAGACTCACTAGGATCGTATGGGACTTAGACAGAAAAGTAGAGTAAAAGGAGTAGTATATATGTTTGCTGTAAATAGTTAGGGAAAAGTTATAAAGATAATCGAATTTGGTGAAAATACATTTTTCATTGACTAAATGTTGAAATCATATCCGAGTTTCGACTCGGCTGTAGGCTTGATAGTTCTTATCGGTTCTTGTTATTTTTTAGGTTAAAAGTGCATCTTCGTCATCTTTGTTATATGGATCAGAAACGTTTAACGAACTTCTTTTTTTTATTATTTACATAATAAACTAAAAATAACCAACTTATCCCAATGAAAGTAAACACTTTCGTAGATTTTTTTTTCACTTCCAAACTTCAATATATTTTTGTTTCAATATATTAAATTGGCAATCTCACGGCGACGGCTTAAATTCTCATAATAATTGCTATCGCGTAATACTTTATCAATACATTCATATAGTTTCCCTTAAAATTCGACAAATGTTCATATCAGCTTTAATATGCGAGTAGGGACCAATTTTACAACTTGAGGCAGTGAGTGTACTTGACATTTTCTATTAGATAAATGTAAAGACAAAAAATGTAAAGACATTTAAATGCTTAATCCAGAGTTACCCATATATAAGTCCCAAAGATAAACAAATTTATTTATTGTAATTTCTATCAATTTTCAGTGGCAGCAGACTGAAGACTTTTCGCGGAAGAAAGAAATTCGAGCGCATATGTATAGATTGAGGGAGGAACGTTTGCGCAACCTTTATTCACCAGAACCTGGAGTCGAAACTAAAGGTAAGTTGTTGGTTGAGAAAAGACTAAACTGTTGTGCTAATTACATTACGTATTTAGTGAAAAAGGGAACGGGAAAGGCAAAAACGAAACTATAATTACTACGTATTTCGGTATTTATAAATAAGAAATTAAATTATAATGTAGTATTCATAATCGTGCGTTATATTGGCCCCTCCCTGCAGGTTGTGAATTCTCATCCACGCAAGGTCATGTGAAGTCATTCGCTGACCAGAGCTTCCAATCCATGAAGAGCAAGGAAGTTCGAGACGCGGGCTCCCCGCCCAAGGAGTTCGCTTACAGAGGCCAAGGTTCTTAAAGTCACCTGCCATCGATTACTCTAACCGAACTAATACCATTAACCAGTAACGCATTTAACTCTTTATTTGCAATTTCCTAATTTTTTAACTATTTTCAGATCTCAAAGAGCTTTCTAATGCTGGATGGAATGTTGAAACTGAGAACAGAACATCTGATGATGGCCATACGCAGGTTAAGTCAGTTCACGCTAACATTGAAGGTCGCTACGATGTTGACGGCGGTCATGGTCAATTTGCAGCCATAGATCACAATAAACAAGCTTTTACAGAGTATGACGACGGAAATACTAGTCTTAAGCGTAACGAAAATATTTTTAATACTGCAGCGCATGAACAAGTTATACAAAAAACGAATGATGGTACTCGATTTTCGTCGACAAAGAGTTCGACTAGTTCTTCATCTAAATTCGAGCAAATTTCTTCTAAACAAGAAAATGTGCCATATAGTGTGACTGATGACAATGACCTTCCTTTGCGGAAAACATTTAATAACAATCAATATGATAGTAACCGTAACGAAAATATAACATCGAATAAATGTACGAGGACAACTGATTCCGAACAAACTTTGAGGACAGATTTTGATCACGGTGAATTAGTATCTAGGAAGATTGAATATCCCGACGAGAACACGAAAATTATTGTAGAGACTAGGTGCCTTCCTGATGGTACTAGAGTTACAAGCACTAGAAGAGAGTTTCGTGCCCCTACTGTCCAAACAAGTCATTCTGAACATTCAGAACACTCTTACCAGTCTAGATCACAAAATAATTTTTCTACTCATTCTTCATCTGAGAAACGTTCAAATGTAAATGAATCTTCGTCAAAAATCGTTCATAATCGTTATGATAACAATATAGTAGATTCTCAAAAAAATATTGATGATTTTGATTTTCAGAGAGTCAAAGAAACTAACTCTGAGAATAATGAAAATGATAACTATGTCGACAATAACAAATATTCCTCAAAACAAACATATGAAAATAATTTGAAACCAGAAGATACCTACCATGTATCGCATAATGATGATAATGTTCAACATAAAAGTTATAAAGTGACTAAGCCTGTACATGATATAAATGAAAATAAATATAGTTCTTCTCAAAACAATGATAAAGACCAAATATATAATGCTCACAAAACACAAATACATAATATTCAAGATAACGAAGATCATTCGTATAATATTAACAAAAGTCATCTTTCTATGAAGGATACTAAGGATCAAACACACAATGTGATTCGTGAAGATGTTGTTATTGAATCAAAAACCAACCAATACCAGTCGACTTATCAAACTGATTTTTCTCAGAGGAAAATAAGCAATGATTGGAGTCCTGCACAACAAGCTTGGGCTAGCACCCTTCGTTCAGATACACCGTCTAGACCTTCCACAAGGGCCTCATCTCCTGGAAGTAAAACTTTCAAGTCAAGTAATTCATCCCTAAGAAGCAGTATAAGTCCGGATAAAACTAATAAAAAGCCTTCTAGTCGTGGTGGTAGCCCAAGCAAAATAGATAGAAGTTCTCCAACTCGTACCATTTCTGAAAAATATTCTACTACACATTCTTCTTCCACGATAATAGAAACGACGAAAAAATCTCGACCAGCAAGCCCTGGAAAAACTTTACCACACGACCGTCAACCAAGAACAAGTATAAGTCCGGAAAAAATATCTCATACTGTTAAGAAATCAAGTCCAAGTCCAAATAGATCAAGCTATGATACAACACCACACAATAATGATAGATCCAATTCGCCTTCTAAACTTAAAGATAAATCAATTTCACCAGAAAGATTAAATCCTCTTTTAAAGCCCAAGGAGAAATCAAAATCACCTCAAAGATTACATTTAAATCCTGACAAAGAAGAACCCATTAATTCTTCCCCAATAAAGCATCCTGGCTTTGAGTGCCCCAAACAAGAACATCATTCTAATGATGAATTGCCTCTAAAACATCATGATTCCGATGTTACGTATGAAAATCCAAAACTCGTTAACAAAGTACAAAGGAAACCAAGCCTAAGTCCTGACCGCAAAAATAGAGATCAGAAACTGTCTTCGCCAACGAGAAGTGCTACAGAACCAATAAAAAAAGTTCAAGAGTCATCACCTATTAAACCTTCATCATATGAAACGAAAGCGACCCTCGCAAGTCAGCCTGGCTATATGAGACCTACTGCATCGAGTAAACCTAAGTCTACAACTGAAGAGTTACCAAATGAGTTGAATAAACCTAAGTCTTTAACTGAAGAGTTTCCGTCAGAGAATATTAATATACCAGTTGAGAGCTCTACTAAAATTAAGGAACCTCGAGACCGTGAAATTGTACATAAAATTAAAGAAGACCATTATAAATTTATTGATGAGGAAACAAAAATGTTCTCCCTAACAGACATTCATAAATTAACAGAAACAGAAAGAACTCATAATAAATATCCCAAAAATCGTCCGTCTAGCCCCGACAAAACATCAAATAGTCTTAACGAGGAAATATCAAACAAAAATAAACCATCAAAATTGATTGAAAATATTCCGGGATCTCGCGTATCCCCAACAAGAAATATATACCCAATCAATCATGCAACAGACACAAGTAAACCTTCATCTTCAATGATTTCAAAAGATGTAAGATCACAGAAAAGCCCATCACCAACGATACAAAGACCAGCTTCGACTGAACCTCGTAATGAAATTCGTAAGTCTTCATCTCCAATAAGAAAGGTCCCAAAAAGCAATAAAGAAACTCTTGAAGACACAACTGCGTTCATTCCAAAAGAAGAAAGTAATACTGTACCTGATAATACCCCTCTTCGCAAACGTACCCCATCACCAATAAAGAACATAAAAAATCCTAACAATCAACAAATAATTTCAGAAAATAGTGTCACTTGTAATTCATCGAAAACTATAGAGAGAACTGATAATATTGAAGAAGAATCTAGTATATATATAAGAAATATATACCCAATCAATCATGCAACAGACACAAGTAAACCTTCATCTTCAATGATTTCAAAAGATGTAAGATCACAGAAAAGCCCATCACCAACGATACAAAGACCAGCTTCGACTGAACCTCGTAATGAAATTCGTAAGTCTTCATCTCCAATAAGAAAGGTCCCAAAAAGCAATAAAGAAACTCTTGAAGACACAACTGCGTTCATTCCAAAAGAAGAAAGTAATACTGTACCTGATAATACCCCTCTTCGCAAACGTACCCCATCACCAATAAAGAACATAAAAAATCCTAACAATCAACAAATAATTTCAGAAAATAGTGTCACTTGTAATTCATCGAAAACTATAGAGAGAACTGATAATATTGAAGAAGAATCTAGTAATATCTCAATTAATAATGATAAACAACCAAGAAAAAGTGATTTTCCTAAGAGGGAGAGTTCACCACTTAAAACAAAATCTATTAACAGAATAAAAGACAAGAACCACTTTACAGATACACAGATACATCAGTATACTGACAAAAAGGATAAAAAGATAGATAGATCCCGCAGTGATTGTATTCAACAACCTTTAAATAAATCCCCCCGAAATAGCGTGTCTCCAACTGATTTAGTTGTTCGTGAAACTAAATTTAAACAGATGTCTGATTTTATTGATACAGAAAAAAATACTGAAGAAATTAATAAGCGCACTTTAAAAGATCGGCCTAGGCAATTAATTACACCTTCTACAAGTCCAACACGCGAACCTAAATACACTGAAAATACAATGTCTTCAGGGCAAAGTTCTCCAACAACATCTGTTAGTGGGTTTGAATATTTCCCAGCCTCTAAAGACAAAAAAGTTGTTACTGACTTAGATGAAAAAGAATCATACACAGAAGACATAGAAAGCACCAATAATGAAAGAGTTAAGCAAGTAAATAATCAAATTTCAATCAAAAATCCTTGTAGATCGCCATCGCCAGAAAAACGTTCAACAAAGGAAACTCTTCCAAGAAAAAGTTCATTAAAGAAAACTTCGAATACCCAGATGTCCCCTACAGAAAAACCACCTTCTAGTTTTCTTATTTCCCCTAATGTAGAAACAAAAGAATTTACCGATCATAAAGTCACTATCCAAGATCATCCTATAAAAGAGACCGAAAAGCCCATAAAATCAAAGCCTCCATTTGAGAGACGTGAAACTTATGAAGAAAGATGCCGCAAAATTCTTGGTATGATTGAGACAGACACAATGGAATCGGAAGATACAATAGATTACACTATAAAGAAGTCTAATATACCGACAAATGAATGCAGTTCACCAAGTGTATCGCCTTGTCGTAGTCCCTCTCCCAATGAAAAGGCATCTAATAAAGAAATTAAAAAAGAAAATACAGATAAAAAATGTAAAGATGAAATCAAAAATACATCTAATAATCGCAACGTCAGTAAAATTCCAACAAGGGAACCATCACCTACTAAGCCCAACGATTCTGTTGAACATAAACTGGAATTACATACAACTGTATTGAAAAATACATCTGTAGTCACATCAAACATAAAAAAAGAAGATACAGATAAATCTCATGGGGAATCTATACATATCTACAAGATTATCGATAAAATTGATGAAGCAGATAACAGCCCTAAACCTACTGAAAAGCCTAAACATAATAGTGTAAAAGAATCAATAAAAATTATTCCGGACAAACATCCTAACAGTCCAAGAGATCAACTTAAAATAATTAATGCAAAAATTTCTGAGGGTAATCTTAAAATTAAACCGTCATCGGAGCATGATGTACAGCATGCCACTGAAAGTATAATAGAGGATAACATTAATGAAAATACAAATGATCAAATATCAAGTGATAAAACTCTTTTGTCTCCACAACATAAAACTTCGGTAATGCCAAAGGAAATCAATAATTCGAATAAAAACAAGAAAATATCGACTTTAACTGATGAATTTATTGTATCAGAAAAAGAAAAAGAAGTACTGAATAGGGTTCAAAAATCTTTAAGAAAGCTATCACCTGATCGAAAAGAAAAATCTCCCATTCGTGAATATAGCCCTTCTAAGTCAGCTACTCTTCGTGATTTAGAAATAACTTCAAAATCTGATGAAATTGAAGATGTTACAACGGAGGAAACGTCAGAAATATTTAAAACATCTAAAAACATTATTAACGAAAATGTCAACGTAATAGTAAAACAAAAATATGAAGGAAAAGTTAAAGAACCAAAAACTTTAAGTAAGCCTCCATCACGAAACGTATCACCGACGAAAAAAAATCATAGTGCATCTCCAATACAGTCTAGAAGTATTTCCCCAAAAAAACCAATTTCGCCAACAGAACGACCTCAATCTCCATTACCGCCTAAAGTAAGTGGCATTAAGCCAAAAGAAACTTTTTCTTCTCATACTCGCAAGCCCTCACCAAGTACATCATTATACACAAAATTAGAACCTTCATATGTAGATAGTAAAAAGAACACTGCAGTTGCCACTAAGCAAACTAATCACTCAAAGACTGCGCCCAATAAATTGCCATCATCTAAAACCATTCAAGCCACTAATACTAAATCAATAGACCAAGAGTCAAAACGAATTGCCATAACAAAAACTAAAGATATCATTCGTAAAGATACTGAATCAAAAGTATCTCGAAGTATAAGTGATATTACAACAAAATCGAAAAAAACTTCCCCTCAAAGAGTTAAATCGAAACCCGAAATTCAAGTAAATGATGTTACACCTGGAAAAGTAACCAAGCAGATGGCTAATGCCAAAAATCAAAAGATTTCTTCTAATCAACCTCACACAAAATTACCAACAAGTAAACCAAAATCCGCTACTGCGCTTAATACATCGACAGATGATGATGACATAATAATTGATGTTCAACAAGCAAAATCTTCGCGTGAGAACTCGCCAGATCGCATTTGTCCAACCCCAGTGGGATTTTCGGAAGATGTAGGAACACCAAGATTTCCAGATGAAGTAAATGAACCAGATGATGAATATCAAAAAAGAACTCATCAAATCATACACGAAGCTGAAACTATTGTAGATGATATTGTGGAAATTGATGAAGATGATGAACTATTCGTGAGAAAAACAGATTTCAATGAATATGCAGAGATAGATGAAAGCTTAAATAAAGTTTCTAAGACTACAAATAAGTATGAAGCTACGTCACGTTTCAAAGATACTGAAAAAAAAGATCACTCTCACTTTTTAGATGAGAATCTAAAATCAGATGATTGCTTATTATCAGTTTCTGAAAAAGTTAATAAGTTTGCCAAGGGTCCTAACACAGAAGTCAGAAAGAGCCCATCTCGAAATATTATTGAAGAGTTTGACAAACATACATCATATCAAGATGATTATACTAAACTAAGTGTAAATGATAAAGCTCACTTATTTATAGAAACAGCAGAAAATGTAAAAGCAACAAAGTCTAAGCCTAAACAAAAAGTGGAGCGCCCTAGTTTTAACGATATAGATGAAACATTAAAAAGTGACGATTGCTTACTTAGTGTTTCTGACAAAGTCAATAAATTTGTAAAAACAGCTGAACAATTTTTAAATGAAACCCATGAAGTTGAAGAGAAAGAAAAGAAAATTATTGAGGAACATGAAAAGATTATGAAAAAAATTGTAGGAAATATTGATGATAACGAATCACATGACGAAAATTATACTTGCAATAATAATACTTCTAGTAGGAATACCGATAATGATGATAGGCGAAGCTCTTTAACAAAAGAAACAGTTTCATCTCATGCAAAAATTAAGGACCCGGTACACTCTAGTATTAAAACTACTGACAAATCTGCAGTAAGAATAACAACGTTACGAAGTAGCGATGCAGTGAAAAAAGCTAAAGCATTATTTGAAAACATTTCATCTACTACCCCACATAAAGTTGCCGATATATCTCACACAAACGTCTCTAAATCAGCAGGTGCACCCAAAAAAATTGCAAAAAATAATCCCAAAAATATAAATTCCTTAGAAAATAATTCTCGGCCAATTAAAGAAACGGAAAAAACAAAAGTCTCTACTTTTAATACTAAAGAAGAAACTTACAATGAAATCGAATATGCATCTTACTGTGACAAAGATCGAAACAGCCCAGCTCATTTGAGATCAAATTCACCTGAAGTTATAAAATTAAAATCTTTATCGAATGATAAAATTGAACATACACACGATATGTCCAATTCAAATTTGCCAATGACTGAAATAACTGAAAAACCTCTTGATAAAATTCCGGGCTATCAGCGTCCCACAAAAACAAGTCAAAATAAGGAAGAAGTTAAAATTTTAGAAGAGACAGAAATAAGAAGTAGAAGAGGAAGCGGGAAATTTGGTGTGGAGCTTCGTAGAACTAGTACAGAAAGATCAACTCCTACAAATGAGCGTCGCCGTAGTAGTGTTGAACACCATCAGCCCTGTATTGAAGATATATTTGATTTAGACCTCCTGGAACAAATGGTGAGTAAATATGTATACATTTTTATAGAATTTAATATATTTTTATTGATTCCAAATTACAATAATATTTTTTTTTATAAAAGAAAAACTATTTTTAGCTTCTCACTGTATCCTGCACATAGTACGCAGAGGGCATCTGGGAACCTAGCGTTAAGTTATTTCGTTTCCGTTTCCGCCGAATTGTGAAGGCATTGCGTATTGAGTGGCGCAAGAACTTTATATAAATAAATTATAAAGATGGTACTGTATTATAAATATAAATTGTTTAATTTGCAGTTGGAAAAGGTCGTAGGCTACGAGCAGAGGCGAAGAATACGAGCTCAAATAAGAATCGCAAAGAAAAATGTGGAAAAAGAACAAATTAATTCATCAACTACCTTAAAAATAAAACAAAGTATAACGAAAGAAACGAAGCTAAGGTCACCAGATCGTCTACATAAATCGCCCGAAAGAAAAATAAACGTTATATTACAAAAAACTGTATCGCCAAGTCGACAAATCAATCAACATAAGTCTTCCTCCCCCGCGCCCAATGCTACGCAAGTGCCCTTATCAAAACTTCATGGATCAGAAAAAGAAAATAAGTCATCTCTAAATGAGTTTACGAAAGAAAAGTCGGGAACAATTATTCACGAAAAACTACCAAGACCAAAAAGTCCTTCCAAGCTATCAGTTAAATTACCAACTAAATCCAAAAGTCCTACGCGTACTGCTAGTCCTGATAAAAAAAGACCTACGTCTCCAACCAAGTCACCGCCAGCGAAACCTAAATCGAATCGTTTCAATGAATATGCTACTGCTTATATGAAAAAGGTGGGACTCAAGGATGAAGAAAAAACAACAGAGACATCTAAAGTTAAGAAGATTTCTACTGATGAGCAAAGAATTAAGAAATTGGAAAAACATACCTTAGAAGCTAATGCATCGTCGATTTTATCCAAAAAGTCCTCTGAACAAACTGACAACTTTGAAATAAACACAACACAAATTAATGGAAAAAGATCACCATCGCCTGAGAATACTATTAATAAAAAAATCTATGACTCTGATAAGAATCGCGTTTTTCAAAAGCGTACTTCTCCTGTCCGAAAAACGTATAGTCCCGAGAGGATAGCACATAGTCTAGAACACAACAACCCCGCGGCACGTTCCCCAAGTCCTAAAAGACCCCAAGAATTAAAGCAAAAAACAGACACGGACGGATCTAAAACACAAACAAAGGAAGTTATTATAACAACAACAATTGATGTTGATAAGAAAATTCCTCAAAAACAAAAACAAGAGGAAAAACCATCTTGGGTGGTGAATAGAAATTTAAAAAAGACATCTGAGACTCGTACGTTTACAACAAAGAAAGTGGAACCCGAGAAACCAAAGTACCGAGCTGTGAGTCCTTCTAAGGTGATCTCTAAACCTATCGATGTCATCACTTCGAGCTATGGCCCTGGACCTCTGGATGCTGAAGGCAGGCCACTCTTTGGTATCAAAGCATTAAGAAACGGAGCTTCAAATTATCAAGGTATGTATTTTAATCTTAATAAATATGATGTCATTTTTTATTCACATTGTAAATATTTACACAGCTGAATAATTTACTCGGTAAAGTAAGTGAGTTGACTGCCTAAAGTAAATTATTTGTTAGACCGTCACATACAAGTTTAATTTTAATCCAACTATACTATTTCATAGAAGTAACAAAAATGACAGTACGCACTTATAAGTGACTCGTAAACCGTAAACGATAACAATACTAGTTTATATAAACTGTTGGCTAACATTTTTATTGGTAATCATAGTGAAAGGTACAGTCATTCGTCAAGAGTTCCACTCACGGAACGGTGGTGAACCAGAGGGGACTGTGTCTGTGACCGCCTACTCCACGGAGCCTGAGGACTTGGAGAAATTGTTGCACAGTCAGGGTGAGAAACCGTCTAGGATTCACGGTCTTGCTGCAATCACAACGACGAAGAAATTCGGCGGCGACACCGGCACTACGTTTAGCGAAGTTCATAACGTAAGTGCCTACTAATTTTATATAGCAAAAGTTTTAACGACGTCTTATAAGCAAAAAAAATCTAAATATTTTTGGTTCCATATATATTTTAATTATCTATACATTTACTAGTTTTGTTTTTCAATTGTATATGTTTTAATACTACAAACTATAATTGTCATTTGTACTGATCATAACAAATAAACGATTATATTATATATATCAGGTGAAGTGTCTGGACGTTAGACTCTATCTGTCTACCCTGCTTTGCGGAATAAAGCGTGAAGCTAAAAAATTATATATAAAGAAAACAGAAAAGTCCCTTCTCATTTAGAGAGAATGGCTGTCTTTAGTTAGATTAACGCTTTATCCCGCACATAGCAGTGATAAGACTCTCTGTTAACACAATGTTGACACATTACTTCGAGACTTTGTATGTTAATTGGTGGAACTCAACGCCGCACTCATGTTACCAGAGCGAGGAAATTAAAATATTTATAATTCCCCGAGTAGGATTCGAACTCTCAACCCTCACGCTTACAGTTGCACGCTGAAAGCCTCTTATTTATTAATGATGTGTAAAATAATGTATTCCATTCACAAAATACAGAAAGAAGAACGTGCAGTTCTGGACCAGTTCACACATAGCGATCGCCGCGTGACAGACAGTAGGGTCACCACAAGCAATTTTGAAACATCCGATGACTTCATTCAAAATGAAAAATTAGTCAATGTAAGAGAAGACAAGAGCGCAGAAACGGAAACACATGAAAGCCATGCTCTAAAACAAATAAAATCTGACAAGGAATCTATTAAGCAAACTACCAAAATTCACAGTGAAAAAGACAAAAAAGTTGGAATGGATAGAAGGGACAGAGAAAAATTTAATAAAAGAGAAGACAAGAAGACAGTGCGACAGAGTTCAGTGAAATCGCTTACTGAAAAATACATTAAAAGTGCAAGTAAGTTAATTTTTTTTTGCTTCTCACTGTATCCCGTATACAGCAGGTTAGGCAGAGGAACCTAGTGTTAAAACACTCTGTTCTCCACATACTGCCAACTTTTCGTGAAATCGACGAGGAAATGAAACTCATTCATTTCCGAGAGGGAATCGAACTCACAATATTCGCATTACAGTCAAACGTTGTGCCACTACGCAACGGCCTCAAACATGTAATTAATACATATCTATCTATACATATAATAAAATTGTGACTTTGCGCTGTCTGTATATAGAAGATATGTGAGAAAATCGATTACTGGGGGCGTACATCAACGTAATAAAACTCAAAACAATAACTTTAATTTATTTGTGGTTTTGTTAACGCTAATCTCAGAATCGGCTTAACCGATTTCAATGCAGATTTCAATATTGTATTTAAGTAAACTTCCATTAAATTTAGCATTTGTTTATTTTAATCTTTCATGAATAAATAAGTTGTATAATAAAGTAGATATTTTGTTGTACAAAATCGCCATAAAATAATTGTTTTATTGAATTAGCCGAAACTTTAGCTTTCATTGTATGGCAATGGTTTCAATTAATATCGTTATTAGAACACGAAAGTAATTCAGATTAGTAATAAATAATTGTGTCGTACGCGCTCCTCGAGGAAAGAATTATCTTTGTTTTTCAACTCTGGCCAGACTAAGTGCGCGCACAGCGTGACGATATATTAATAAAGTATCTGCCTACAGATAATGTGTTTATGATATTATCTATATGGTATCAGGTTCAATTCCTGGTCAGTATATCTGACATATCTGTGGTTTTCCATATTACTGTAACATAATTATCGACGTCATAACACACTCATTGACCACGTATTTTGTACGCGCGATGCATTTAAACAAGTTCCTCACATTTTCACCCAGTTGCATACTTATATGGACGTTGTAGGTAGAAAATGATTCAGTCTTGAACTAATTCGACGTCAATCGTTATCTTGTAATATTGTGATAAAAATATAAAAACAAACGTAAAACATCAAAAATGTAAATAATTTAAACTTGCGGGGCGAGCTGGCCCACTACACATTTTACGGCTAGTTCATAGAATGTTGCACACAAAACATACAAATACAACAAAATGTATACAATATTTTAAATTTAACTTAAATAAGTAATTGAGTTAAAAGTGAATTTTCATTTGTTTCTGTCATGAAAGGTGAAACATCTAAAACCGAACGCCACATGTACCCCAAGGCTGGTCTCATCCTGCGCACCTCCACTATGAAGGACAACGTATCGAGCGATGCTGGTAATGTTTTAACTTTTAGAACTCAACGCCGCACTTATCACGGCGATGAAATCAAAATAGTTCGCCCCCGCTAAATGGGAATCGAACTCACAACCGTCGCGTTTACAGACTGACGACCTTTAACATTGTGTTAGTAATATGCACAATATGATATAAAAGCCATTTCATGTAAAAGTGAAATTTATTGTTGATATTTTTTTAGCTTCATGTTGAGTAGTGGAACTCAACGCCGCGCTCTGCTTTGTTACAAGAGCGAGTAAATGGAATATTAGATATTTCACGCTTGTGACATTGTGCCATGACTGATATTAAACCCAATTCTTGATAAATTACAATTACACTATTTATTATGTTAATATTACTTTTTTTGTATTTTAATTACAATTTTATGCCTACAACCAAACATTTTTCTTCCCAAGGCCTCACTCGGACAGACAGTGAACAAAGCCTGGGGTCGGATGAAGAAATAGTGACCACTACGACCACAGAAGAAGTAGATAATGGTGTGAAAACCACGACTACTACCACCACCAGAACAGGTCACACGCATGGTCAAGAGCGATCCTTCCTCGACAGCTCTACTAAGGTCACCGGGGTGCAAGATATTCTTACGAGAATGAAGAATGCTGATATAGGTAAAATATTTTATTGCTTCATCCTACATTGCAGACTAGAGAGAACCTAGAGTGAAGACACTCCGTTCTATTATACAACTATCGCGTTTACGATGGTCTCTTAGAGCAAAAAATTTTTCGCCGGTAAAAATAATGTGCCTATGTGTAAATTTTTAAATAATTCTTTAAATAATTCTAATATATAATTATAAAAACAGAAAAAGTTGTTGTCGTGTATATTTACGGACGTGTATACTTTTATAAAAAATATATATATTTCAATTAATTAAAGAAAAATTTCTAGAATTATGTTTTAGTGAGATTTTAGGTAATTTTTTTAAATAATATTGACGAGAATTTTAAGACGAAATTGCTTATTTTATTTTCATGGCAGCGCTCCAACGTAAATATATATATAGTAATGCTAGTGCAAAATCTAATTTTTTGCGCTTGCTATGAGACGGGTTTTGTACATTTTGTTTTAACAAAATAAGACGCATCAGTTCAAAAAAAGATATCCAAAACATAATATAAAACATTAGATACATTTGAAACATTTACATTAAAAAAAGTTAATAATTATTGAAAATGTTTTTTCTTCATACTTTATTAAACAATAAGTGCCGTTACATTATACTATCGATTGATAATGGAAAACAATTCAAATAAAAAAAATGAAAGTCTATATATATACATATACATATATATATATATATATATATATATATATATATATAT
>DWAN01000367.1:0-24953 GCA_018230445.1 Heliconius hewitsoni | reverse complement strand
TTTCATTTGCCAAAGTAGAAGAAATCAGCTTTACGCAACTTAGTGTTAAGACACTACATTCCCACTTTCCGCCGATTGTCATTATATATGTCAGTATGTCAGATGTAGCAAAAAGCGTGAATGTTTGAAAACGTTTATAAGTTGCACTTCCCGTTGAGCTACAATTCTGAAATTGGTACGGAACCCTCGACAGGCGAGTCCCACTTGCACCTGATTGGTTTTTTCTACATGGTCTCAAGCCCGACTTGTCTTTGGTAACCACTACACATTTTAAAATATATTTAATGATATATTTTAAATTTTAAAACGTCAAATATTTTGACTTTAATAATTTCAATCTCTCTCTCTCTCTCTCTCTCTCACTAAATGTTGGTATATTGCGAAACCATATATAATATTTATTAGTAAATAACTTAAATAAACTAAACTTACGTCTATAATCATTGACTTAACCTTCAAAATGTTGGGCTCAGAGCATAATGGCGCAGCATTTGAACCGGATGGAACTAACGATATACTTAATATAGGAAATTGCGATAAAGCGCAAACATTATTTACGTAATAGCCAAAATTGAAAGTATAAACAGTGATTATTGAGTTTAAAACTCCATACATCTTTGGTAATTGAATAATTTGTAGACTATTAAAAGTTTTTAGAAGCATCCGTTGCTTTTATAGAAAAAGTTCGCTTAGCTCGCTTCGTCTATTTGTCAAATTAATAGTCTTTTCTTGAGATAAATCGGGTTTTCTATAGCTGGATAGATTTAATTTGTCAATTTTTTTACGTAATATAATAGTGGGTTCATTTATTTCGATTGAAATATGTTCTAGTATAATCAAGAAAAAGATTCTTGAGAGTTTTACATGTTTTTGTTAGTTACGCTGAAAATAATTAGAAAATATAATGGCATAGTGGGACAGCGTCTAATTGTAAGCGCGATGGCTTGATCCCCATTTAGGGGAATTACTTAACAAACGATGTCTCTAATTGTAGCGAATGGAGAACGGAAAGATACTAGGTTCTCTCTGCCTGAATCTGAAACAAAAAAGAAAACAAAACAACATACAAGTGCTTCCATATAAATAATAACTAAGCACTCCGTGCATCAACCTGTAGTACATTGGATATTCAGAGGTAGACTACCTAGGCTAGGCTTTATAATATGAGCCGAGCTCCTTTTTAAAAGGATACTAGCGAACTTTCCATTCTCTTCAGCGATAGGTAAAATTTATAAGTGCCTTGGGATCCTATAATGATGTACGTTCATAAATTTGCTAACATCTGCCGTTCGTGGAGCTCAAATGAGGGAAAGGTGTGTTAGGTCATAGTGGGATCAAATACCTATATTTTTTTAAACACACACAAAAAATATATTTGTTATTTTCGTTCCCAAAAGGTGTGATGTTTTGTTAAAAACTTTTTTGTTTCCGATTAACCGACTGACAATGCAAAGCCACACGAAACATTTGCATTTAAAAAGTTAAAATTTAGCTTGTCGGTAGGTTAGGTAGTGCAAGGAAACACAACAAGAGAGGTTTTATACTTATATTTATGTTAACTGACCAGGTCCGTTTTCAGGAGGCGCGGGTTCGAGTCTCTCTACGTCCAAATTTTTTGTACGTTTTCTAAATATGTATTTTTCTTTCCTAAGTGTGGAATAACACCTTAAAAATGTTAAAAAGAGAGATTCTATTAATATTCCTATAAGAATATAAAAAAGAAGAAGAAGATGTTTTTTTTCTTCACGCTGTATCCTGTAAATAGGTAGTTAAAGGGAACCTGTGAACTTAGTGTTAAGAAACTCCGCTCCCATTAAGACACTTCCGTTGCGAATTTTAATGCCGAGTGGAGGAACTCAATGTCGCGCTTCGCCTCGTTACTGGAGAGAGAACATATTAAATATTTAATTCCCCGACAGGGAACCGAACCCACAACTGTCGCGTTTACATGTGTTATTCTTCTTAACAGGCTATATTTTTTTTCGTACTTATTTTTTATACATTTACATAATGTATGTAGGTAATTTACAAAAAATATATGTAAAAAATTTGCACCTCGTTTCTAAGCACATTAGAGATAAGGGTCGGAAGCACGAACCTCCCGCGATCGGTGCCGGATGGGCCTTATCGAGAGATAGTTAGTTACGCTTTTTTTTCTAACTTATTTAAATGATTTTTTTTATTTTGAGATGTAATTTAATGAACAATTAGGCTTGTTGTTGTCATAAGTATTACGTTTTTAATATTTTGAAAACTATAACTAAAAAAATATTAAAGATGTTTCTCTCTCTGCAAGTACTTTAAAAGTGTGTAATATATTTTATGTCTTATCATTTCTCTTTTAGGATTTTGTTCCTCAAAAGTAAAAAAAATGGACTCTTATATCACTTAGTGACTCTTTTGGCAAGACCGCTTATTTTATACTAATATGGTACTCTAAATGTAATAGTAGTGCAGTGCAAACAATTATAACGAGTTTGATATTCATGTAAGGGGAATGTATTGATTCATTTCTCTATTCTGATAAAAAGGGGAATTTTGTCATTCTGTCTCGAAAAATGGAGACTGGAGTGTCTTATCACTAGCTTTAGTCCTAGTCTTAGTCAGTTTAGTGCTATGCGGGTTAAAGCGTGAAGGAGATAAAACAATAATATGAAAATATTTCCAAGTGCATCTCTCATTTTTAATAAGCTCTAATAAAACCACTTTGTAAATATAGGGTTAATTAATAGGCTGTTGCAATTAAAAATAGGCTATCATAAATTGAGATCAAGAGGGAATATTTTTAGACAAGAATAAATATTTTATGTTATTTTTAGGCTATCGTGCCGTAGCACTACAGAGTCTAACTACAACGGTTATTGGTTTGTTTCCACTAGGGAGAATGATTTATTGTCATTTCCTCGGACCGATGATGAAGTGCGGCGTTGAGTGCTGGCGGCACTAAACAAGAAAAATGGATAAAAAACGTGGGCAAAGAATTCGCATCCAATATATTTTTAACGTTTGGATGTAAATTTAACCACCATAAGTAATACTTATAAAAAATCTTCAAATCGTATATAAATTTACATATTTCAAAGGCAGCCATTACGCCACAACAGTTTACTTCCCTTAATAGCTTAAATATTTTATCAACAGGCCTGCAACTTTGTAGCGGCTCCAACGGTCGCCTTACCTTAGTTTAGAGATTAAATCTTATTTTACTTAAATTTTGATATAAGTTAAGATTATACACAGATACTAGTCGTCTCCCACAACTTTATACATTGCCTGCAAAATTGAAAAGGGAAAAACCCGAGCAGCAGAAAAATTTTATGAACAACTAGCGACCCACTCGTGGCTTCGCCGGCTCAACGTTTTTGGTTCTATTATATTTTTAAAAGTTACTTTTTACTACATATTTACCACATACATACACCGATCCATTACGGTTATATTATAAGTAGAGAGTAGTAACTTTTTGTAAATATTATTCTGTTCTCCACTTTCCGATCGAAATCGAAAAATCGCTGACTGGTGACGGAATTTAACGACGCGCTCTGGTTTACCGATTGAGGATCGAAACTACGATCACGGCATTACAGTCGAGTGCTATCACACTGTGACACGATAGCGTCATTGCTATGTTGAAATCCTCAATCTAAATAAGAAAGGACTCGAATAGTAAAGCCGTGTTATTGGTATGCAATAAACTTATACTCCTGCCGTTTCTGATTAAAATCGTATAATGTTTGGTATGTGTAATGAGTGAGAGCGGGAGCGGTAACTACGAAAGTGCTATTTTTTTTATAAAAATAACAATTTGTTTATAGAAATACAGCTTACATCAACAACTTCACAACTATATAGCAGGGCAGACAGAGGCAACCTAGTGTTAAGACACTCCGTTCCTCAATTTCAGCCAAATTTTGAAGCCATTGCATGTTCAGTGGCGTTACTATTAAATAATATTTTCTTTTATACATAATGTTAATCATCTAATGAATTTGTGGGGTATTTATTTTTGAATATTAAGACCGTTGTTAAATTTTCTATGTTGCTTTAGTGCAGCGGCGTTAAGTTCCATCATTCAACGCGCGAAAATTTTGTTTCTTCATCGCAACCTGCTGCATGCGGGGTACAGCGTGATGTAAAAAATATATTTTTTGCTTAACTCTGGACTGGCCCCTTTTCGTGTATAAGTTGCGCCATTTATGCCGTTTGTTTGTATCGGGCACCAAAATTAATTTGCCTTTACTCTGTACACAATTTGTGACCACAGAACTACTAAGCATGCTTTTTTGTATTATACCTATAGTAATTGTTCATTTATACTAAGCCATATATATGTTCTCATCAAGCTACGTTGAAATTTTTATACGCTTGTTACAATTTATTTATGTTGTTAGCATCTCTGTAGAGAGATAGATTATCTTTGAGTTTTTACAAATTTCCGCTATAATCACTAAGAATTATCGTCTGGCAAGAGAGAATGCTATTTATTAAATATTATTATCATTTTTAAAGTGTTATTCCACATTTAGGAGAGAAAAAATACTTACTATTAAAAATATTACGATTAGGTAACGTATAAAAATTTGGACGTAGCGGGAGTCGAACCTGGAACCTGTGCCTCCTGAAAACCGACCAGGCGCTCTGACTACTAAGCCATATGTTCTCATCAAGCTACGTCGAAATTTCTATACGCTTTTTACAAATAAGCTTGTTAAAGGTGCTCGGTTTGTTTAATTTTATCGTAAATTTGTGGGATTTAGATATAGAAATTTTATGTTTAGTTATTTACAATTTGCAATTAAAGTCAAGGCATGTTAGGCTATTTCGAAAACTACAACTTACTGAACACGCTAAAATAATAAAAGTGGCATAATTAAATAATTTACATACAGACAGCATTGCTACCATAACTGAATTTAAATATGCGATATTCACCTCCAAATGTAAAGTAAATTTAGCTTTTGACCAAGCCATTTAGTTACAGCCTATTATCCTATAAGATAAATAAAGAAACTGAATTTGACCCGGTTGTGATCATTTTACAGGTCCGACATTATACTTAGATTAGGTGACAATACTATAATATGATATTATCGAGTTGGTCTGATGATGCCAGGATAACAATTAAATAATTGAAAAACTTGAGGCCCACCGGTAGAGGTACTGCCGTTACGTGTGACTGTAACGCAAGGGCTGTGGGTTCGATCCCCACTCGGGGGAATTAATGATTATTTGGTAATGTTTATTTGATAACAAAAAAAATGTTTTTTTTTTCATTGGTGCCAAGGCAAAAGTGCGGTTCTGAGTTTCCCCATTCAACACGCAATGCCTCAAAAATTTAGAAGAACATAAGGAACGGAGTATTGTAACACAAAATTCCAGGGTTTCTTCTGCCTACCCTGTGAAGCTGAAAAAAAAATATTATGCATCTATTTCCATGAAAATTTGATTTAAACTTGCCGTATTCGCCTCCAAATGTAAATTTAGTTTAGCGTTTCACCAAACCATATAGGTACAGCACAGTATCCTATGCACAAGGTAAATAAACAGGTTGCCAACGATAACGGTCGGATGTAGTCCCACGATCGACGCCGGATGAACCTTATCGACCGGTGCGCTAGTTGCCATGCAGCTCTACAGGTATGGGTGTATATAACTCCAGTTTGTAATACCTAATAATGATTCATACTATATATACATATGTATATATAGTATGAATGTATATATATGTATTTTCTTGTTTTGGTAATGAGGTAAAGCGCGTCGTTTGGTTCCGCCGATAATTCAGCGGAAAGTGTTATTCCACAGTTCGTGGCGCGTGGACCGCCTAGAAGTGGAGGACGTAACCAGATGATGTGGATGGTTTATGGAAGACACTCCCCAGAACCATAGGTAAATGAGATCCAAGGTAAATCAGGTAGATAATGCACAGTGAAAAGACGCCTCTACACAAACGTACTCTATTCAAATAGGATGGAAAGCGGAGTATCTAAGCACTAGATTATAACTTTATTTTTTTAGTAGTTTTTTTTTTTTTTTTTAGTTTAACGCTGTATCTCGCATATTTTATGGCAGAGAGAACCTGGGAACCCAGTGTTAAGGCACTCTGTTCCCAATCAGATACTTCCGTTTCTCTCTCTCCATTTAATTCTGAAGGATTGCCTCTTGGACGGAATTCAACACCGCACTTTACCTCGTTACCACACCAAAAATAAAATACGTAATACTTCATTTCCACGATTGGGAATTGAATCCACAGTCTATTTTGCATTTATTATAGTTGCACGTTTGTACTCTTGCGATACGACTCTTTGAAATGCATTTAATAACCAATTTAGAAATAAATGAAATCTCACGCTTAATAGGACTTAAGAGCACTTAGATGAGCAAAGAAACCGCCGGTTGAAGATCAGTGGACAATATGGTATTTACGACATTTTACTTTGTTTTTAAGGAAAATTAAATTAATAGTTGTTTTTTATGGGAAGCCATCGCGTCGTGGCGCAGGGATACAAAGGAGTGATTGTAACGGGACGATTGT
Organism: Heliconius hewitsoni; assembly: GCA_018230445.1. Lineage (NCBI taxonomy): Eukaryota > Metazoa > Arthropoda > Insecta > Lepidoptera > Nymphalidae > Heliconius > Heliconius hewitsoni. The sequence goes on along the minus strand of DWAN01000367.1, from coordinate 18,415 downwards.
GGATTCGATCCCTACTCGGAGTAATGAATTATTATTATTTTCATTTCTTTGCTCTGGCACCAAGGTAAAGGCCCGGCCTTGAGTTCCGCCACTCCACACGCAATGCCAAATTCGGCGGAAAATGGAGAACGGAGTGTCTTAACACTAAGTGCTCTATACTTACCCTGCTATATGCGGGATACAGCGTGAATCTTTTTTTTTAATAAACCGCCGCATACTCATTCCGAAATCGAGTCGTAGGTATTGGCGGCAAAATTTAAAGTTGTTTAACCTTTAGTAGTATTTTTGTAGTAGGATAAACATCGTGAAATAAAAAAAGTCCTAGGTCTAAACTGTTGAGGTATCTTGATTAATTTCTTATATATGGATTTAAAATATTTTACCCTATATGCTATTCCCGTAAAAGGAGCGCTAACGCTTCCACTCTGTATATTATAAGTATATTATGCTAATATTAATTCATTTGTATTTTAGTATCATGATAATCGGTAATATATTTATTAAAATTTTAAATCGACAACAGCGGGACTGTCACAAAGCCTGAAAAATAGGGAAAAATCGTGAAAACGACGGAATATATTTCAAAGTGGCCATATAAACCTATACTTGGGTTGCAAGTCCTAAACACTGTTTATAGTCCCTCACTACTACACTGTAATGCTATGATCACGTTGAATCAATGGAAAAGTTAGTAATTTCTTCTCGCATAATCTAAAAAAAAATAAATCTTCCATTACAAAGTTGTTCTGAGTAAATTATTTTCTCATAAAATTTTAATTTTCGTGTAAAATAGTCTGAAGCAGACGTCGGGAACATCAAATCTGTCATAAAATTCATATGATACTATTCATGGCTGAACCGTCCCTACTTTATTGTTTTCTAAAGTCACATTCAAATGAAATGTTTTATGGAATTAAACGTATTATTAAGCCAATATTTGTTTGTTTGTTTTTTATTAGATAATATCAATTTATACTTTACTCCTTTCAAAGTAATTTAGTATTAAACAGATTTAATAATCTTTGTTGCACAGAAAAAAATAATAAAAAAAGTTTATAAAGTGTATAAGTGCTTTCCCAGAGCGAGGAATTGAAAAGATAAAATATTTCGTTCACCGAGTGGAAATCGAACTAACAATCGTCGCTTTACGGTCGCGCGCTTTCGCCCCTGCACCACAACGGCCTCAATATAAAATTATTAAATCTACTTGTGTTCCAACGTACCTACAATATGATGTTGTTGAACTAATGAAGAGGATTCGTAAAACCAGGAATAACATTGAATATTATTCTGTATATTAGTTCAACGAAGTTTTTAAGCTTACAATATATCATGAGGATTTCAAAGTTTATAGGAAAACTAACATATAAGGGTTATGAATTTTTATAAAAAACATTCCTTTTTTTTCGGTGGTCCATTTGCGGTGGTTCTTCTCTAATATGTTTTTTTTCATATTTTTTTTATAAAAGACCAGGGAAACGAGTTCTCTGGTCATCTAATGTGAAATGCTCGCCGTTAACATTTACATAACGAAAAATAGGTATTTAAAATATTTGTTGATCTGCTCCTTCGAAAAGTCCAAATTTGTTATTATCTGGGAATATGTCTGGTTGGTATTTGTTTTCATAATTTCCATATCCGGGGAAAAAATATCTAGTATACCGGGCAGTTAAAATGATCCAGGGATGTGGTACTGTTTACGGTGGCGTGCAGTACGGTAGAAGAATTCAGATGGTGAAATATTATTCTTGAACAAATACGCCAACGTGGCGCAGGGGCACAAGGGTGTGACTGTAACGCGAAGGTTGTGGATTCGATCCCCAGAAGATTTAAAGAAATAAATTTATTTAAATTTCTTCGCTCTGGTGTCGATGCAAAACGCGGCGTTGAGTTCCGCCACTCAACACGCAGTGCCTCCAAAATTAGGTGGAAAGTGGGAGACGGAGTGTCTTAACACTAAGCTCCCTCTGCTTGTCCTGCTGTGCGCGGGACAGGCAGAGGGGGCTGCTTAGTTTTTTAGAATTTTTGAAATATAGACACGGCTATATTGATTCTTCTTCTACTCATACTGTTTTGTTGAAAATTACTTCAACAAGAACCCAAATTAACAAAAATCTTATAAAGTTTTATCTTATGGATCATCTATAGGAATAAATTGTTTTTTTGTCCACGGAACGAATTATATACAATTTTATGTAATAATGTATTATTATATATTAAGGTAGATAAAATTAAATATTAATAGGTATCATTTGAATATATTAGTATTCATATGATACCTATTTAAATAAAAATCTCTTTATTATATCGATTATTTGGTGGAACAAAGACGTAATTGCACAATTATATTTCAAAAGTAGTATTTGTCAATGTATGCAGAAAGACTATTTTCAAGCTTTGATTGCGTCTTCGTTAATATTTCTAAAAGCACAAATACGGCATTGTTGCACTAAATGAGCGATAAGCTTAAGAAAAAAAAAACGCAAACCGTTTTAATATGGCGACTATACGTTTTATAATTTACAAATTTTGTACACGTAAAACAACTTGAACTATGTATAAACTACCTGACAACTAGGCATTGTGTCCCAAAACAGCATTATTAATGGGAAATTACAAACTCCGTAATAAGTCAAGTTTAAAATGACATTTTACTGTACTGACGTGTCATATGAATGTTCATTGCCTACTAATTTAGATGAATATGAACTGAAGTGAATGTGTTTTTAGTTTAGGTTCGGGATCCAGCGTGAAGCTTAAAAAACAGAGGGTACCTGGGAACCTAGTGTTCAGAAACTCTGTTCCGATCAAAACATTAACCTTCCCCATTATTCACTAGATTCAGGAGGTATTGTGTGTTGAGTGGGTAGAAAGAGAGATGCTAGTACTCTATTATTAACGCCGCGCTTTATTTATTTATCACATCAAGGAAACGAAAATAAGTTATTCATCCGAGCGAAAATCAACCTATACTATAAAGTTTGTTTCTTTTAGCTTCACGTTTTATTCCTATCGTGGTAAGGCAGAAAAAAATTGGCCAAGCGCGAGTCGAGCTCGCCCACCGAGGATTCTGTACAAGAATTTGAGGTCTCGAGCTTAGCTTAACCAGAGCTCTTTCATCTGATACCAGAGTTAACGGCTTTAATACCATAACTAGCGGCTTTAATACCATATTTCGCCCCCACTTTTATGTATATTGTTTTTTTAGGATTCAACCACAGATGTTTCAGATTCCACATCCACACTCACAGTTTATAGATTTTTTCCTAAACTACTTGTTGATGCTACGTGGAAACTTCATAATTCTAAGTTAACCGGAAGTATCCTATTAATTTTAATTTCGATTCCTGATATTATCGAAATACGCGTTTTTTTCTATTTAAGGCTATTATTTTTTAGGATTTAACCACAAATGTAGTTTTCAGAAATTTTCATGGGGCTGTGGATGGTTTTGAATTTCAACTCGATATCTCCAAGCTTTCCTGAGACAAAGACCCTTGACAGACAGATGGAGAAGAAAGTGATCTTATGAGGGTTCCTTTTTTCCAGCCAGCCAAACGCTAAGGTCTTTCGCCTCGTCGACGTGTCCATCTCATCAATAAACTAACAAGCCCTGTGAGGTCCTCATGATTGTAAGTTTTAAGTTTTTATAGTAGCTTTAGAACATGAGATAAGAGCCAATATGTACAATTATAATACGATTTTTGACCAGCCTGACCAACTTCTTGCGTCTCCCAAGAACGAACTCCAGGGCTTTTCACTAAAAGCTACCTTTTAATTAGACAGTATCCATATATGTATACGTATGTACCTATATTATTATACTTAGTTTGTAGAGGTTGTGGAAACTACAAGCAAGTACAGGTCAACCGCATACCCGACAGAGTGCTTTGTTATGTGGCGTTTAACATATGTAACTATAGCACTGTGACACTATATGTACATAAATAAACTATTTTAAAAATATCAGAAAATTGCTCTTCTTTGAGAATAAGGATGTATTGTGTATAGAAAAATTATGATTTTTTTCTTCAAAGAAAGGCGTTGAGGGCCGTCAACTAACAAAAAACGCCACGTTTTAATTCAGGTTGAAAACGTGAAACAGTGACGGTCTTAGACCATCTATTTTCCATTCTCAACACATTTTAGAAGACATCACGTGGAACCAAACTCTGTGCACCATCTTTCCAGTTTGGGAAAAAATAAAATATTTTGTAGTGTTTTTTTTGTGTTTGTTGATAAATACAGTATTATCGAAAAAGTGTCGTTTTAATTTTTTGTGAATGTTTATTTAAGGAACAAAAATTTTTAACCTTTAATCCTTTAATTTTTAGGGTTTCGTATCATAGAAAGGAAAAAACGGAATCCTTATACTTACGGATCATTGTGTTGTCCGCCTGTCAAGACCGAGATAGCGTAGATGTATCAAACTGAAATTACTAAAAAATGTTCAGGTACCTTTGATACCTTGGAAAAACCTAATTTCTAAGTTTTCTGGAAGAGATTCGAACCCACACCTATTACATTCGACCATACATATCTAATTTTGGTATTTTGAAAGATGTCATTTGTTTGTATTATTATTAAAGTTAGATAATTTATTTAGCAGAAGAATAGGTGAAGCAACCATATAGCATTGCATTGGGTCTACTTCTGCTCCGGGCAATGATTTATTTTATATACTTACTGTACCTAAAAAAAACAAAATGTGACGTTCAGTTCCGTATGGCAGTTATGTTCAGTTAGGTATGGCCCTCAGCCATCTTTGTTATATGCGGAATACGCCGTGCTACAGTTACAAAAAACAGGATGGAATGGGGAAATTAAGACCAATTTTTCAATTTTTTAATTTATTTATTATCTTATCTATACATATAATTATATTAAGTTTTCCTTTATGAGACTTACTTGTTTAACTAACACAGGTTCATTACACATTTCTAAATAATATAATATTATTATGATTTCTAAGTTAATTTTATGTTTATGTTTACTTGTAAAGAAGTTATGGATGATAGCCTAAATCTTATTTTGTTTATAAGGTTTTCTTTAAAATTTAATAAAGATATCTAAATATTTTTTTTACTTTCATTGTTATTTTTTTATGAAATTTTTATGATAATATTAAAAACTAAATCGAACTAAAATAGGAAGGTTGATAAATATTTAATAAACAATGGCTCAGGGCGTTCAAAATACAATGTACTAATATTTTTGGGTTTTTTATTAATCACTATTTTTTCCAAAATTGTATATATAAAAGTGGAAATAGTAAAAATAATATAGGTTTCTCCAAAAAAATATGTAGCATTTAGGAAAAATATGTTAAAATGTATATATTATAAGATTTTGATCATGTCTATGATAATTTATATATATTTTACGAACAACTCTATTACTGTGTTATTAGGTAATCTTAAGTGCATGTGATTTGAATTAAATATTAGTCTTATTTTAGTAACTGTTTTCAATGCATAAAACGTGCTTAAAGTGCCTTATGTACTTAATGATTTATTAAAATTTTAATTATAGTGTGACGAGTTGAGATTGTTTCTAGTCAGTTGTAAATAGCTTAATTTAGTCTTCCATTTAACAGGATAGGAAGAGAGAAATTGATGACAATACAGTCTATTTCTTCAATTTTAGTATACTATATACTTTTTGACATCTGTTTCCGATCAGGTTAAGTCAATAATAGCAATTAGATAGTATCTACGATTATTTCGCATATTCAAACATTTTTCTCAAATATAGCAAGGTAAATAGAGGGAACCTAGTATTGAGACACTTTGTTTCCCATGTCTTCACCACGGAATCCTAGACTAGGATTCAGATTATGTTCTTTGTAAAAGATACTGCAACTCATAATGAAATCAATTTAAAAATTTCACTTCAAATTTTACATGATCATCGATATCATAAATAACACTTACTACTTATACTTAAAAGTAAATTATAAGACATTCTTCTTTGATTTTCCCCTGGCGACATTATTCTACAATCTCAACTGGCCTATAATTTATCTATGAACAATTTTACCTATTAAAATTTATACCTAAAGTTAATATAATGATTTTATAATTTTACTAGGATATAATATTTTTTTTCTTTTTTTTAAACGTAACGTCTTCTTATATGTAACAATTATATTTACAAACTATTTGTTCTAGAAGGCATAGGATTAAAAAACACAGTGGTCCTTTAATTAATTCTAAGGAAAAGCCTTACATTATTGGGGTTTATTAAAATTGACTAAAATGAAGTATATATAGATATAAGTGACTAGATAAAACAAAAAAATATATATTAGGAAAGAGGGAAGACAGGCTCAGCTTTTTGTATACTTAATCCTTAAGATGGTTATTAAAATTAAATAAAAAATATATAAATATAATTATAAGTAATAATAATAAAAAAAAACAATGTGTCACTAGAGGCAGTTGTGGTGCAAGGGCACAAGCGTGCGACTGTAAACGAGACAGATTGTGTGTTTGATTCCCGGTTGAGGAAATTATATATTTAATATTTCCATTTCCTCATAACTGGGCAAAGCGCAGCGTTGATTTCTGCTACTCAACTCGGACCGCCTCCAAAATTCGGCGGAAAGTAGGGAACGGAAGTGTCTTAATCGGAGCGGAGTGTGTTATTACCAACCCGGTAACCCATTTACTTTAGTATTACCACTGTTACCTACAACCTGCTATGCTTTTTTCCATCAAACATCCAAAATATCCTTTAAGGGTAGATCAGATCAGAAAAATCTTATCTTTTATAACTACACACAAAATTGTTTGCGAAGTGCAATTTATGTCCATTATTAACTTATTTGTAGCTTCAGCCATTTCAAAGTTAACACATTTTTATTTGCTATTTTATTTTTTGTAATATTTTTATAATTTTCATTTTACTGCGTGATATCTGAGAAAACCTGATGTCACACTTTTAAAAGAAAAGGGTACAGAAAAATATATATTTTTAATATAATAGAACAAATAATTAGAATTGAATCACCGTGTCAAATGATATCTAAGAAGCTTAATTCGAAATGCCATATTTATATCATTGTTATTAGTTTTAAATGTTAAGCAATTTGATTTACCATTTTATTTGAATAGAAGCCAAACCGAAATCCCTAAGTACTTTTTTAGTTGTACTTTACCAAATAAAGACATCTTAATGTTAATTTTTTTCATATATTATAGAAAAGAGAGGCTTTGCAGAAAAAAATAAAAATTTTGACAAATAATATTTTAAATTAATCTTAAGCTTAAAACTATTTACAGAACTAATAAAAATTTTATGTATGTATGTATATTTGACTAGAGTATTACGCTAAGTTGATGTTTACACCGACGCCGGTAACGAAGTCATCTCTTATAAGCGGAAGTAGGGCTGGGTGTCTGAAACAACATTAATATACATGGTTAAACATACCTGATATGAATATTGATGCAAATTTACGCAATTTATCAATATATTGATAACAATTGTTCAATTGAATTATCACATATACCACAAGGGGGTATACCACAAGGGTGGGTTATATGTCCTCTTATGTTGTTGGTGTTTATTATTATTAATATTATTGTAAAATTGTAAATTAGTTTGTAGAAGTTTTTAGTTTATTTGACCATTTCCAACCTTCATTATTTATCCTTAAAAGTTACAATATCAGTGTTAAACAGATAAGTATCTCTCAAGTACAATAAAACTCAACTTAAAACTTAAAAACAAAAAATATAAGCATCTGTAAAATGATTTCAAAATAATTTTAGGTCATATTACATTTGCAGCAGAAAATATAACTAGCTCTCTAAAACTTGGTCGTAAACAAACTTTAGAATGGAACATGTAACATATATACATATATGTATGTACATGTATGAGAGGAAATATACGCACTCAGGCATAGGAAGCTTCATGGCTCGAGGGCCGTTATAACGCTTAAAACGACGTGAATCCTCGACCCTATAGCAAAGCATGGGCTCGGGCATATTGTATATCTATTTCCATGTTATGAATATGGAAGGTGTTTGACAGCGACGTAGTTCAGTAATTACTTTTTTGATATATATTTAATGTTGTAAGTTCGCATTTAATTTTTTTAGCTTCACACTTAATCCTGAATATAGCAGAGTAGGCAGAGGGAACCTGGGAACATACACGTACGTAGTGTTAAGGCACTCTGTTGCCCACTTTATTTATTTTTACGTGTTGAGTTTTATTTTTTACATCTTGAGTGGCGGATTTCATAGCTGCGATTTGCCTCGTTGCCAGAGTGAGGAAATTGAAAACATTCAATATGTTATTCCTCGAGGTTGTACTATCACTGGCTTGTGCCTCTGCGCCACGATGGCTTCAAAAGTAGGAATTAACTGGGTTAAATTACCTGCTATATATGAAATACAGCGTGAAGCAAAAAAAAATAATGAATTGCGGTTCGCATGCAATGTTTTTTCTCGCCTGCAATATTGAGGACCAAGTGGTATTTCTCTTACTAGTTAATTGTCCTGCCTTCATTACAAATTTAATAAATTATATAAAAATAAAAAATACGACAAAATCAAACAAAAACACAATTTGAATCCGAGCCTCTTGGAAGTCCAAACGATCTGACCATTAAGGCGTACGTTCTCATATCGAGTTTCAAGAGACAAAGGTAACGAATTTCACCATGTTAAAATTTTATACATTTTCTGATATTTTAGTAGTCTTTGACTTTATGTATTTAACAAGAGTTTGGGAAAAGCATAAAACCAAAAACAAGACAAAATCAACAAAAAGAAGCCTTCGCGGCGCACAATGTATGACTGTAAATGGTTGCAATCACAGTTTGTGAGTTCAATTCCAATTCATAGTGTAAATTCTAGTGAATTATTTATTCCTTTCATTTCCTCGCTCTGGTAACAAGACTACAAAGCGACACATTGGGTTTCACCACTGAATACGCAAAATCTTCAAAATTAGGCGTGGGATGGTGACGGCGAGAAGCGAAAAAAAAGACAACATCAATAAAAAAAACAAAACAAAATCTATAGGTGCGAGTGGGGGGTGGAACGTACAAAAACAAAACAACTCACTCCGGCGCTGGCCACGGTGCATGCTTGTGTGTGGCTGCGCGAGCGCGAGCGAGGAGCGTCATCACCGCCCGCTTAGTCGGCGACATGGCGGCCCGCGCCCCGAGCAGCGGCCGCTTGCGACCGCTCGCAACCCCAACCGACCCACCCGCACCTGTTGACAAGCGGTTTTTTTATGTGATGATAAGCTGTTGGATTTATTTTTTTACTTTTACGCTGTATCCCACTCATATTAGGATAGGCAGATAGAACCTAAAGACCTATCAGGGTAAAAAGAGAGAGAGAGATAAAAGAAGAAAGAAGATTGTGTGCAGAACTCAATGCCGCATTATAGTATTGTAAACAGATTAATAGAATAAAGGAAATGAAAATTATACATTTTATACAAGTATAAAATATACATTTTATAAAAGTATTATATAAGGATTGAACCTACAACCATCGCTTTTACAGTTTTACTCCCTGTGATATTGAGCCAGGAACACGTATAGCTATTGGATAATTGGTTATGGATAATTTAAATTTGATTTTGGTCTATTTCTTCGCACCTGTTGACAGGTTTTTTTTGCTATAATAAGCTATTGGACGATAGGTTCTGAGTTGGGAAATTTTAAATTGACATATTTTATACACATCTCCATGTGTAGATTATAGTGATGTGGACCGTGTTTTACTGATTTTTACTGACGGGATTGTTGTGAGTGCGTAACCCACTCGGGAGAATGACATTATTTTCATTTCGTTTCTAAGTTTTGCATTAAGTTAGCCAAGTAAGAAGCAGCATTGAGTTCCATCATTCAAAAAGCAAGGACAGAATGTGAAGTACTAAGTAGATTAACACTAGACTTTGCTTATCCAGGTGCACGAAATGGATGCAACTAAAATAAATTAGTATTTCTTAAGTTGCAAGGGGCGAGGCTTGCACGACAATAATTAATGGTAGTAGCAAATAATAATTATAATAATAAGCTTTTGTTTTTCTCACAAAATGTTAATATTTTTGTATATGCGAATTTTATATAATAAAAAAACACCATATTCCAAGCCTGTGGTTCGTAAATTCATTATATAAAGAATAATCTTTATACAGAAAGAGAAGAATTTTTATATTTTTTTCACCCTCTCTGCTCTATGGGGAAGGTACGTGAAGCTAAAATAGTACTTTTTATTAGAATAGTGTACTGTTTGCCCTTTTAACCTTGACATGTTCAGCAAGTTTTGTAGGTAGCTAAGTTAGAACAACTTTGACCTTGATGGTGAGCTTAATCAACTATTTTCAAGCGTATCCAAATGTTCTACAAATTTGTGATTGCAAAAGCTTTTCTGGCCGAAACCATTTTCAGTTTTTAATTATAGAGGATATAAGGGATTTTTGAATTCGTTGCCTATATAAGGTACACAATGTCTTCACGTTTTAATTTGACAAGACAACTATTTAATTTGAATATATATTAAAAATATATATACATATATTTAAAAAGGTTTCTTCAAACAAACACATATCATCACATACTGGGTACATAAGAAAATCATAACACAAACAAGAACCAAGGAACATGTCCAATTAAAAGAACCGAAATGAAATAATTTACGATAATTAAAATGTATGGAAATAAGCTTAATGCATTCGTTGTTGAATACAATTATCAGCCTCGGGCTTGCAGCGGTCGGTGACCCAATTATTCTACTGTATCACACTTGTTGGAAAGTATTTAAATAAATCAGAATTAATTCAAGCGAAATTCGACGTCGATATAACTATTACTTACTGCCTGTAGGAGTAGTTGAGAGTCGTTGTGGATTCGATTATTAATTATTAAAATGTTTAAGCATTCTTTTTTTCATGCTTTTGGCTTCACGCTTTCATCCCGTTTATAGCAAAGTACGCAGAGAAAACTTTGTGTTAAGATTCATTCCCTAGATTCCTACCAATCTTAAAGACGTTGTGTGTTGTTTAACAGAATTCAATGTCGCGTTTCATTTTATTATATATAGGAAGTGAAAATCGAACCCACAACCTTATTACTACTTTCATTTTTGTTGCATTTTACACATAAAAGCCCCACTCATACAACTGATATCCATTGAGATGAACACATTTTGCCCATATATATCGCTTAAATTTTAAAAAAATACAGCTATCAGTAAAGCTTCTATCTATCTTTATTCTATCTTTCTCTCTAATTTAATTACCGCAAGTCTATACTTGACCGAGAACAGTAATTTGACAGTTCACTGATCATGATGATGATAGGATCTATTTTTAATTAAGACTGTCAATTGCAATAGTTATAAGATGGGTAATTGATTTCGCTTGGAAGCAACTTTATATATACAATAGATAGATATGGCTAGAATTTTGACCTAACGCGGTGTTTAGTTACGGCAATCAATCGATTATCTAGTCCCTCTAAACGAGCAGATAGTGGAGACTGGTAAGAAATATTATTTTATTGTACTTTTTTATGGTTCTGTATCTCACAAATAAATAATGAAACTTTTACAGGATCTCTTTGTTGTCCGTCTGTCAAGATCATTTATCTTGAGATTGCGTGGAGGTATCAAGTTGAAATTAATATCAGTTATTCAGATCTAACATCACTTAGAGCACAAAAAAAATTGAGTCAACTCAATCAGATAGACAGACAGATGCGCGCATTTATGCACAGTTTTTGGGTTATTTTGTAATTCACGTATTCACGTCTATAGAGTATTTCAATCTAATTTCGTATAATCTCATCTCATAATTCTATCTAATTTCTAACATAAACTTAAGCAAATATAACATTAATATTATTTTTTTAATATTCGTGCCAATAAAAAGTTATTTTATCAAAACTCCAACTTGTGAAGTATGCTCCAATCGTTTGTGGGCATAATAACAAGCCGACTCATAAATTCAGGAACAAAGTCCATCGCTTAACCGTAGGTAGATATTGCGGCGGTTTTGTTGTTTCATTCTGTTCCGGAAAAATAATACGATCTGTAAAATATCACCGCAACAAAAGACGCCGAATAAGATTTTTGTGTTTGGTACAAATTGATAGAAGTATGGAGTTTGGATTAATATGTATTTTCTTCACGTCTTTTGAGCTTCACGACGTATCTCGATTGCACCGTCAGTACTTTCCGAGTAGGAGATTTTTTTAGGAGTACTTTCCGCCTTTTCCGCTGAGTTGTTGAATGGCGGAACTGAACACCGGATTTTAACTTGTTATTTGATAGATCATCTATCGAGGGAGCTATTGGTTATATTACGTCACGATATGATTAATAGAGATGATGTAATCACGTTAACAAGCAAGTATATGAAAGGCGTCAATGTTGTTAACAACATGAATAAATGTATGTAAAAGTACTCGTAAGAATTTTTAATATAGCAAGAATATAAGGAAATTCCTAATAAATTGTAAATAAAAAAAACTAATCAAGACTGTTTCATTGTCTCTAAAATTGGGCGGAAAGTAAGGAACGGAGTGTCTTAAAAGTAGGTTCTTTTTTTCGAATTTGAGGATAATGCTGTTAGCCCTACTGGCTTTTACAGCGACACCGGTTGGGTATGGAAGAGGATCTCTGAAGAAGAGGATCATCATCTTCAGGATACAGCGTGAAGACTAAAAGACAAAAAATATTGGACAGTAAATGCAAAACGGAGTACTTCAGTATAATATATCTTATAAATACTATAATGTTTAAGAGTAACAGCAGGAAGCTAAAAACTATAGATAAATAAAATAAAGCAAAGAGAAGTTCTATTCAAATTTCCTTCTAGTATTACATAAAAATTGAAGCCAGTCGTGGCGCAGCGCCACAAAATGTGACTGTAAAACCGACTGGTTGTGGATTCGATCTCCACTCGAGGAGACGAAATATTTACTTAAATATATTTCCATTTCTTCGCTCTGGTGTCGAGGCGGCGTTGAGTTCTGGCACTCAACACGCAATGCCTCCAGAATTCGGTAGAAAGTGGGGAACACTCTCTGACTACCCCGCTAGGGATAAAGCGTGAAGCTAAGTAAGTAAGTATTACATAATATCTAAATTTGCATTAAGGAGACAGGCATCTAGAAGTTGAGAAGAGACGATCTAGGAAATAAGTAAACATCAAATATATATATTATTAGATTAGTTTCTTTACTTGCCTTATGTCATGATACCCAAAAAATCTGTTAACAACAACTTCTATCACAAAAGTGTGACTGTAATCATGACAGGTTGTGCGTTCGATTCCCTCTGATGGAAATTAAATATTTAATATTTTAATTTGCGTTGAGTTTCGCCGCTCAACGCCGCGTCTAAAATTTGACGGAAAGTAGAAAGTCATAGGGAACGGAAGTGTCTTAATCGGAATGGACACTTCATTACAACTCCTTAATACTAGATTCCCAGGTTCTTGTTGCCTACCCTGCTATATGTGCGGAAAACAGCGTGAAGCTAAAAAAAGAAACAAAAGAAATAACACAAATATCCTCAATATACTCTATATAACATGACATTAAATTTAAAAACCGTTGCTTTTACACTGAAATTTCGTACAATAGTAAAATATTGGTGGAAACACAAAAAAAAATACCAAAACAAACCGTAAAACAGCACACGTCAGCCTCTCGCTTGAGCCACAATCATTTTCTCATTACACGAAAGTTGAATTTTATCGTTTTGGAAGTGTAACAATCAACAATCGTTGTGTAAAAGGCTGAGTTGTCTGTTTAATTAAATCACGAACTGGGAGTGGGTTGTTATATTGCTCTGTGGCTTTGACAACGCGATGGTGGTCGCGCTAAATGATTTTTATTGTTTACATGTTGTAGGGGAATTTCGGGCGCGTAATAGGCAAAACGCGGTGTTGAGTTCTGTTTCTCAGTACGCACGCAATGTCCCAAAAATTGGTCAAAAAGCGGGAAACGGACGCTCCGTATGCTTAATACTAGATTTTTTCTACCTATACTTCTACATGTGCGATACAGTGTGAAGGTAAAAGACAAAGCTAGACTGAATTTGTTATGCAGCTTCATATCTTTGAAAAATCCATATATATTATGGTTTAACAACGATTGTATATTTGTTTCGCATGCGGTGAAATAAATTATTATTTCCTTTTTCGCGCTCTGATAACAAGATGAAGTAAGCGTTGAATTTTGCGACCCAACACGTGATGTATCAAAAATTGTGCGAATATAGCGGGATAGCGAGATCGAGGGTTTTAAAATCAGGTTCGCTTTACCTGTCCTGTTATATGCGGGATACAGCGTGAAATCAAAATAAAATATACATTATCCCGAATCGGAATCGAATTTACGATTAACGCGTGTACAGTTAGTACAAGTCTGAGCTACTATCCGAAGCTATCGTATTTATATTTAAGACCCTTTTCTAGGGACTATAAGATTAGCCAAATTAAATGACACACTACACTCAATAGATTATTATCTGTGTGGGACTTCTATAGTTCTGTAATTAAGGATATACATACATAGATAAGATATCTACATTCACCTACATAAAGTGGGGAACGGAGTGTCTTAACACTAGGTTCTCACTGTTTACATTATTATTCCGAAAACGCGTGAAGCTGTTTCTATTTAACGGACTTCTTTAAGAAAACGAAAAAAAAGGAAGTTGTCAATTGGATTTTTATTCGAGTTATTTTTTTTATGTTTGTTACCTCAATATTTTTGGATTTTAATTTTTTTTATTTAAAAGCTGCTTCCCGTGTGGTCCCGTTTTAATTTTGTCTAGTTTTGACATCCATGGTATCCATGAGAAAATCCCATCATATAAGTCTTAAATTTCCATTAAGTATGTGAGCGACAAATGGACGAATAACTAAATATTCCGTCAACCGATTACGATGATTCTTTTTTTTATTGGAAATGATACACTCGTCAAGCGTAGTTTGATGAAAATTTCGTTAGGTTCTCTGATTATGGGTTCCGTTTGTAATTGAACAAGGCGTTTTTTTTTTTTTTTAATCTTTATGAAAGTAAAAAATACAGGTATATTCTATGAAAAAGTTAACAAGGAAAATCAGTTACATCATAAAATTATTTGAAAAGAAACCAGATGCGCTTTGTTGGTAAAATTTTGACATTCCGACGAATTAAAAGATCGTCTAAAATCTGACATATGTACGTTGAAAACCTGTAGCGTGGTTAGTACAAAGGTATTTATTATTTTTAATAACCATTCGACGCAAAGGTACAAAGATTTAACCGATATAATGATGTGTCACAAACGAAAACGAATTTGAGAAATATAAAGAAAACATATTCAATTTTCATTTGTAGTCAGCAGCTTAGATGTTAGCACTGTTATGTTACTTTTTAGGTAAGTTGAAGGTTAAATCATTAATTGGCATAGAAATTCAACCGGGAGTTATAAGATACATTCCTACTCAGTCACTACAAAGGACCACGTGGGTTTGTCTCGATATGTGCCTGCTATATGTAGGATTCAGTGTACGAGTAAAAAAAAATTTTGAATTTTTCTCTACCTTGCCTAACCCCTACTTTTTTGTTTCTGGAAAAACTAAATTTTAAAAAATTTACATGTTAATCTTTTATTTGATACTCATTTACGCAGCCCGGCTAGCTCAGTCGGTAGAGCATGAGACTCTTAATCTCAGGGTCGTGGGTTCGAGCCCCACGTTGGGCGACTTTTTTATTTTTATAATATTTTAATTTTTTGTTTTTAGTTATATATTTTTTTGTTAGATACTAACTTATATAAAATTATTTGTACTTTTAAATCATGGTAATGCTATTTTCAGCAATTTCTCATTTTTAAAAACAATAATATATTACATTAGTTCTATCCGCGTAGCTCTCTTCTCTCCGTGTAGAAAACAGTACAATATTAATTGTTATTGGTAGTGATCAGACATTCCTTAGAATTGCTAACTCTTTATTGGTAAAAAATGACGACCCTAGGCACTCCGTTGTCTCTGGCAAAAATGAACTCATTTTATATAAACATAATATAGCAAAAAGAAAACAACAAAAAAGTCTTTTCTTTTGAAACAAAAAAAAAAAAATTCTTTTGAAACGAACTAAAATATTTACGAAAATTGTACCCAAAAACGAACATCATTAAAATTGCGGTGCAGGTACATTATATTCGTTAGAATTTTAAGCGCTACCAACTTTTGTATCACAAAAGCTTTATTGATAAAAGCATGATAAAAATGCCACGTTCTAAGGGAGCTTTTGAGACAAAACGTTAACAGCCTTCGTCCATTGTTTGTGTATAGCCATTATTTTTTGGCAATTTAGTTTCATTTTCTTTGAGGCCAGTCATGGAACACGGGCACAAGCGTGCGATTTTAAGCGTCACAGGTCGTAGGTTCTATTCCCACACGAGGAAATGAAATATTTATCCTAGTGCTCACAGCGAGCAGGCATGCTAAGAGGTTCCAGTGTATGTCGCACATAACAGTACCCCGCTGAAAAAAAAAAAATCAATTATTATTTTTTTCCATATCATCGTATGGAGTAGCAATATAAATAAGTTGTAACAAGCATATAATAATTTCGATGTAGCTTGATAAGAAAGTATAACTTAGGAGAGCGTTTCGACGGTTGTAAAGAGTTTTTTAAATCAGCATTTTCACTAACATTGTAGAAATATATTAGTTTTAATTTCTATCCGATCTAAAGAAACGAAATTCAACATTGCAACTTGACTTACTGGAATGAAGAAATGAAAATAAGTTACAGTAATAATTCCTCACTATGTTTTAAGTATTTCTCATATTATCTGAATAAAAAACAACCATTTGCCTCCAAAAAAGATTATACCACATCATCAAACATCTGTTTTTCAAATGTGATTCAAAAAAACAGGACGGAATTCACCTCTGTACTGTGCTTAATTAAGGCATAGTAATAACTATGCCATTAGGTAGTTAAATGAAACCCTTCACAAACTAAGTAACACTGATGTCAGAGCGTACTTTAAACTTGATAAATCGTTCATACAACACATCGCCCGACCCAATTCCGTGTTCGGAACTGAGCTGTTGGTTCCGCAACCTCTAGATACGTCCTCGCAGAGCTTTTAACGGCGTGACGTCAGTTAGTGCTAGTCTAAGTTAATTATGTGCTTATGTGGAGTTTGTGCGTTTAATAGTTAAGGAATAAATTGTTATTCCTACGCCACGGTGGACTCATATGCTTATCATAACGCAACGGTTGTGAGTTCTCTCTGCTAACAAGGCAAAGTGCGGTATTGAGTCCCACCTTTCAACAAGCAATGCCTCGGGAATTACTAATTCTTAATAGATAGTGGAGTGTCTTGACACTAGGTTCCCAAGTTCCTTCCGCCTACCGTGCTTTATGCTGGATACAATATGAAACCTCACGAAAACCAACTCCCTGTTTTGTCTTCCTGGCGAGGAAATAAAAGTATTGTTAGCCCCCAAGTCACAATTGAACTCACAACAATTACGTGTATAAGTAGGAGACAGAGTTTCACTGTTGCATAGTTTTAATCGAATGTTCCAATTCAGATCCATTTCTATTGACATCAAATTTTGTAAACAGCTAAAAACAAGTAAATGAACATAAAGCTACTAACTTTTAAGTAGTCTCGCTAAGATAAGCTGGCTTATCAAACAAAATATAACAGAATTATATTAAGTAAGGTCAGCTGTGGCGTAGGGGCACAACTGTCCATTGTAACTACAACAGGTTGTGGGTTCGATTTTTATTCGAGTAACTGAAATATTTACAATATTTTTTCGTTCTGGCAACGTATCAAAGCATGGTGTCGAGTTCGCCAATCAACACGCAATGCCTCTAGAATTCGACGGAAAGTTGGGAACTGAAATGTCTTAATTGGAAAGTAGTGTCCTAACACTAGGTTCCCAGTTTCCCTTTGGCTACCTTCCTATGTGCGGGATACAGTGTGAAGCTAAAAAAAATATCAACTATAAAATTATAAACGTACCGACCTTGTGTTGCGAGTGCGTGCACGGCGGCCGGCTTCACGCCTCTTAGAGCAGGGTGGGCGTGCAACATGCCGCCTAGCACTGGGCTGCTTAGACCGAGGATATCACCTCCTCCTGAGTTAGTTAGTTAGTGAGTTAGTAACGTCTGATTCAGTTAGTTAGTTAATTAGTTTATGAGTATTTTAATTAAGTTAGTAATGTCTTTCTAGAAATTAAAATCGATGAATGTGACCCATGATCTGAAATATTTTTTTAATATAACTATTTATAAATAACATATTAAAAAAATAATAATATAATACAAACCTAAAATAGAATTCTGTGTAAGCAAATGATGTGTGGGCGGCTGCTGTAGCACGCCCCCGCTGACCAGAACACCGTGGCCCGCGTG